>JANHZU010004438.1:204372-214381 GCA_032468055.1 Acrochordus granulatus
TTAAAATGTAAATATTTTAAGGGGTATTTTGATTCTGCAAAAGATAAAACTTCTCACAGTTGTTTGTTTGATTTTAATAGATGTGGAGCAATAGGCTAACCCAGTATAACAGAAACATGTATAAATATGGCTTGCCTTTACAATTCATGAATAGTAACTTTTAATAACCCTAGGGTTTTTAATAAATAGATCAGTAAAAATGTGATTTTTCTGTGGAAGATTATAGTATATTGATTTTTCTGTTAGATATCATTGCACTGTTCTGTTCAACATCCTATTTTGAAGTATTTAGTAATATTAAGAGTATTGTGCATAAGAAAGAAATCCTTAATTAAATCGCCTTACCTATGAATATAGATTTTGCACTTTGGTATCAGAAAAAAAACCTTTCAATAATATGTGATTAAATAAATTGTTAGGCTATTTTAAAATCCTATTTAAATATCATAGCCAGTTTGCAAACCTTGCACATGGCTTTATTTAGTGAAATTAAAAATACTATATCATACATTGCTTCATGGTACCTTTTTTAAAAAAATGTGATTGACTGTCCAAATTGTTGACTCCTTCATGTATGTAATCAATCTGTATGTTTTAAATTGTAACAGAAATAGCATATGCTAGGATTAGGGTAAAGTTGTGTGTGCGTGCGTATGTGTTTCCATGTGTGAGCACCTAAGGACATTGCCCAGGCTTTTTCTGTGACAGTGAGTAGAATAACATCTCCTGGATCAAGGCAACATTCCCAACCCATAATTAGTTTCAACCTTTCTTTCTTTGAAACCCTTTAATTAGTTATCATTTTCAGCTATATAACACTCTCAAGGCCTCTTACTGTCTGTCATGGAAAGAGGGTAACAAGCTTAATATTCATAATAATTTTTGCTAAAAAATAATAAAAAACTACCAGGAATATTAAGTTGAAAGGTTTGGAAAATGAGCAGATTAAGATCTTATGGGACTTTAAAATTCAAAAAGACAGGCACTTTCTTCATAACATGCCTGATAACATTTATTGAAAAGAACAAAGTCTTCATTCGTTTATATTGTTGTGTCAGGTAATTGAGGAAAAACAACCAAAAAAATTACAAATTACCAGGACTTGCAGATCAAAATTGAATCCTCATTGAAAAAGAAATCTGCTGCTATATCAATTGTGATTGGAGTCCTTGGAGCAATACCTAAAGGACTTTGCTCATATTTGGAAGAAATTGAATTTATTACAGTTGAACAACCTAACAACCTATTTTTTTTAAAAAAAAAAACTTGCTTGGAATTGCTTATATCCTTAGATGCGATTTTAATAATTCATAGATTCTTGATTAGGCCTTGAATTCTTAAGCATTCACCAGTTTTAAACTGTGATCCTAACTGCCGAATACTCATTGTAAGTATGTATGTATTTTTATCCAACCTTTATTATTTTTATAAATAACTGGAGATGGACAACATACCTAATACTCCTTCCTCCTCCTATTTTTCCCCACAACAACAACCTTGTGAGTGGGTTGGGCTGAAAGAGAGTGACTAAAAAGTCACCCTAAAAAGTCAGAACCTGGCTTTCATGCCTAAGGCAGGACTAGAACTCATGGTCTCCCATTTTCTACCCTGGTGCTTTAACCATTAGACCAAACTGGCTTAATAATTGTACTACTAGTAATAATGCTCTGGGACTTTAGAATTCAATCAGGCACCTGCCAAGTAATATTCCATACTTAACAATTATTGATAAGAAACATAAAATTTGGATAGTGGGACATGGCAACACCTGGAGACAGCAGAAGAGAAAGAATTAGAGAAGATAACAAAATACAGAGACCTGCAAACAGAATTAGAATGACTGCTGCAAAAGAAAGCAAAGATAGAACCAAAAGTAATAAGCCCTTTGGGTGCAGTCCCAAAACATCTGAAGTACTACTTGAACACCATTGGCATTGATAAAATTACCATCAGTCAATTGCAAAAGGCAATTTTACTTGGAATAGCTTGCATCCTATGATGATGCACTAAACAATATCTGCCTATCCCAAATCCTTGGGAAGACTTTATAGGTGAACCAAAATAGTCTAAATATATGATTGACTGTGGGACCAACCATAATAATAAATGATAGTTTATTATTATATGATTGACTGTGGGACCAACCATAATAATAAATGATAGTTGGTTGAAAGGAGATGGGGGTTACTTAGATATTACCGATAATGAAATTGGATGTTCTTGTGTTTGTATAAGACAGTCATCTGACTTAAAATAATCTTTTAAAAAGATTTAAGGGGATTAAACCTGCTTAATTTATCGATGTAGATCGAATTAGCATATCTCAAGTCCCAGAGTTTGTGTCACTTGTATTAGCCCAGTTGAAAAATATTTGAAGGGTGTGTTTGATTTCCTTTCCCCCCCTGTTTTCGCTTCCTTTGCTTTAGCAGAACAACAATCTATTTAAGCTTTTCTTTTTTATTACATACAATTAGAAAATTATTATGTAAAATTTTCTACATATGTAAAATTAGCACCACATTATATCACTATTATCTGTTTGCCATGTCTGTGTGTGTGCTTGGGAGGTGCACTTTACACTGGCTTGCCTTTCCTTTAAAAAGACATTAGCAGTGACACTATTTAGAAGCAGTATGTAGTTCAGAAATGTCTATATTTTCTTATCACTCTGGCTGTTTGACTAATATGTATGTTTGTGTTCCCAAGGCCAAACCGAATGCCTTACCATCAACAGTTGGAGGCATTTTGCCCTGAAGTGTTAATGTTGCCCAAAAAAGTAGGCATTTGCAATGCCTTAGAAAGGTTATGGACTATGATTGAAGCTTCCCTTTATGTTTCTTGCTTCCTGTGAAATGCATATGTGATTACTAACTGACCTTGAAACGACTGAGCCTTGGCAAGGTATTTTCCTACCTTAGAAGGTCTTCTGTACATGCATGTTCACAAAACACTTCTACAGGTATTTAAGTGAAACTGTAGGAAACTTCAGTGAAACTCATTGGCTGGCAGAAGCAAAGTGGCTCCTGTCATTGAAAGCAGTAAAAGAGAACTTCTCCCCTTTCCAATTCAAGGTACTGCCTTGAAACTGTTGACATAAGGGAAGTGAGCCAGCCCCATGAAACCACACTGATTCACATAGATCTAGTAAATAATCCTTTCTCTTATTATCTGCATTCCTTAGTAGAACTGCTTCCTATGTTGTGTGTTTTCCCTCATTTAATAGTCTCAATCTGTAAATAGAACATGTGGCAGAAAGAACAATCTTTAGAAGACAATGAAAATCAGCCTCTGGAACAGTATCTATTGGAGATAATATGGGCAAAACATAGGCATGATTATCTTGAGTTGGGTACATACACATCTCCTTTCACATATTTTATGTACTTTTATTAACAGACATGCACACAAAACTTTACTCCTGCTTCCCAAATATCTTTAGCAGGAGCAGGGAATCAAGAATGAATGGTATTCATCATTGGTGTATATTTGTGTTTTTTTAAATCATTTATTTTCTTCATGTGAACTGACATATTGACCGGTTGAAAAAGATAGCAATCGGTATATTTCTTGCAATGAATGCCATCCTGCTGCAAAAGAAGATCCGTATCATAAATTGTAATTGCTAACTGACTATGGTTAGTGGATTTATGGGTGGGTAGTTTAAGTTTGGGGGTGTAAACGTTTTCCTGCACTCTTGATCTGGGTGATTATTAGACTTTCTGAGCAGACACCAGTAATGATTTTGTATTTTATTTTGAAGTTCTGCATTTATGGGGGACTCTGAAGGGCATAGAATAAAGCAAAAGTCTTGAATTTCCTTAGCCATTTTCTTAATATAGTGAGATCCATGGATTGCTTTGAATTAGTTTGATGACTGTGATGATAGACTGTATCTGGATCATATTACCCATTTTATAGTTGGAGAGCTGGCATTAACCAAAAGCTTCATTTAACAAAAGTGGTCTTTTGTATAAAAGAATGGAAATTTTGCAAAAATGTCATAGAATGGAAAGCTCTCCTTTGATTCCTTCATGTGGAAGACAATTTGGAAAAGCATCTGTCCTGATATGAAGAAGTGGTGGCGTATTTTCATTAACTATTCTGCAAAATCCTCCAGTTTTCTGAAACAATGTGAAAGGCTATAAGAAAATTGCAAGAAAAGTAATTTTCCATTAATTTAGTTGGATGCAATCAATTTTTTTACCTGCAAATATTTTTTTCATTGAGTAAAACTATTGAAAACTTTTCCAAATGATTGAAATATTTCTTAAATAGAAAGGAAAAAGCAAGGATAGAATTTAACTTTTTAGTGATCAAATTTCATATAGAACAAATGCTGTTTTTAGTCATATTTATTTGAATGGTTGTTTAGAAGTATCAGATGTTCTCAAGATACAGTCTCATCCTAATCAGTAGGACAAGCCTGCAGTAAGCTTATGAACAGACTAGAAGACCAGGGATTCAAAGATTAAATCTTAAGTGTGCTTTGTCACTTCCACATAAATATGGATGGGAGTAGGGGGTTATCGTCTGTGAAAAAAAGTTTAAAAATACTAAACATTTGCTATGTTTCCTCCCTCCAAAATATTTCATCAGTAGATACTAACCAAAAATCTGGCAACAAGTATTGTAAAAATCTACAGTGTATTATGATTTTCTTTAATACTTTGGCTGTCCTGGGATACTACATATTGTGATGACAGATTGTTAGTTCATGACTTTGAAAGAATTTTGCCCTTGAAGGTAGGGCATGAGTACATTTTGTATAAATTAATACAAAAGTATAATTTAATAAATTGCAGAACGAGCAAAGAGTTTTGCAGATTAAGAATCATATTTTGTTTATTGATTCAATATTTTCCATGCCTCAAAGCGTGGAAATAAAAATCTAGCCTAACAAAGTTTGACGAGGAATTTTCACCTATTTTGTTACTGCAGATTTCAAATAAGAGAGAGGTCCTTACCCTAAAATAAGAGAAGAACGCAGAAGGAAGTGGAGTTACTGAAAAAATAGGGATTAAAGGAATGATCAAGGGCTTTTCCAAACCATTTCAACACGATAAGGTGGAGAGGTGACATAGATGTATTCTGAGACGTAATTTAAGGTTTGAGGGACAGCAACAAAAAAGGCATGGATGATCCAGGGAATTTCAATACATGTGGGGGGAAAGAAGTATTAACATATGGCTCCCTTATGTGTAACCTGAACTATAGCCTATGCAATGGTTTGTTCTACCAACCAGAGTTTTTTGAGTGGGTGTCCGTAATCTAATAAATTGCTCGTGACAACCTGGGGAAAGTAAGAGACTGTTTTGTAGAAATGTACCTTATCAGATGGAAGATGTGCTATATAGAGATTAAAATGAGTATTTTCTAATAAAATAATGCTCTTAATTATCCATCAGTCTTCCAAGTTTCCATAGCTTCTTTGTTTGATTCTTGCATTTCAGCAAAAACATTCCTGCTTCCAAGTAATTACTGCTGTCAGTGATAATGGAGTTCCGCAAGTACTATATATCGTATTGTACTAACCCTGAAAAATGTAGTTTTGCAAGAGAATTATGAGCATGCTTTGTTTTCCATGTACTTGGTATTTATTTTTGGAATACATTCTAAAATTGAAGAAAGATATCTCTGAAATTTATTAACCATTGTTTACATTTTGATTTAGTTGCTCCCTATGTAGAAAACTACTGATCACAAAGATAAATATAGAAAATAACATTTTGCTACTTTCAAAATAATATTTAATATTTACTTGAATTCTTTAAATTATGTGACCCATTCTCAACTATTAGGTGATATATTTTACTGAAAATTTTGTAATATTGTAAGTGTAAATAATGAAAATGCAAGAGATAAAACCAAAATTAACTTTATTTCTGAACAGCCATCTCCATCTTGTGCATTTATTACAGGAAACCGTTTGTTTCTGGTTGTTTTGAACTGTAATAAATGTAAATATATAGGTTTTTGGAGATTAAAAGTTTCGCAGTTCAGAATCTGAGAGAGGAAAATGATAGTTTTGCTCAGGTTAAAATCAATAATAGGTAACTGAGAAGAGAAGGGAAGTGGAGATGAAACTTGAGGAAGAGGCACAAATATATTTACTTGAAAGTTTTCTTTCATAATTAAATGCAAGGGGGTTATTCTGGTGAAGATGGTAAGGAATATTAGGAAAAGATTGAGAAAAGTAGTTGAAATAGGACAAAATCAGCAATGGTCTGAAAGACATAAACAAACATGGGAAGGAAGAATCAAAATGAAATCAGGAAATAGGTAAATGAATGACTTGTGGGCAATTGCGAAGCATAGAAACAGCCCATGAAAGCAACAGTGTGTTGTGTTTTTAAAAATTAAACAGATAAGCGTTAGGCTGCAGATTTCAAGTACAGTATTCTATTATGGACCGTCTATGGTTATGCCTGCCCTGAGCCTACCAAAGTGAGCTGTGGGAACAAATTTAAATAAATAATAGTGCCTTGCCTCTGGTTTCTATTACTCAGTTATTCCTTATCTCCGCTATATATATTATAGCCTTGTCCCTTAGTTAGATTTATTTTCTTTGAATCCTGAAAAAGGGCAACATCCTTTATTTTACCAATTAGTTCTTGCTCAAATAGCCCTGAGGTGACAGTACTTACTCTCCTATCAAGTCCAAACCCTCCAAAATAACAAATGCCTCCATAATTTAGAACAGTATATTTTCTTTGGGGGTCCAGATCTTCAAAAAGTACAAGTTCCTCATCAAGATACACTTTAATGAGAGTCTGGTTTTGTACAATGGCAACAAAATACCATTCTTTGCAGCATACTGCCTCTCTTTGGTGAATGAGAGGAACAGCAATTCTTTCTCCTAGATTCACTACAACTTTCAGCATGCCATTCTCTAGTCCAACTCCGAGGAAATCATTATCCTCATCCTCAGCCTTTCCTAACCAAACAAGTAAAGCATCCTTTTGAATGGTGGTGAAATTAAAAGATACCCTAGTAAATCTGAGATCTCTTTTTTCATAATTGGGATCAGTGTACTTGATGTATGAGTTGCCTATAAACTTTGCAATAAAAAATGAGAGTCGTTTTTCACACCATAGGCCTGTCCAGCCAAGTGTACAGGCACATGTATAAGAAAATAAAACAGAGTTAGGTATACAAACACTTCCATGTAGACACCTACTATGCAAACAATAAATAGACTGCTCGCATGTTGTCCCCACCCATTGCTTAGGGCACAAGCAAGAAAAATCAGACTCTCTAACTTTACATTTCCCATTATTTTTACATACTTTATACCCACAGGGAGTTCCATCACAGTCACCTACATTAGAACCAGCTTTAGCACCTTTCCCAGTGAGTTTCAATTCTTTGCTATTGACAAGGATCTCTCGAATGCAGCCAGTGAAGCCAGTGGGCTCATTCTTAATTGCTTTAGGATTAACCAAGTTTAAGGAAGGTAATCCTCCTACATAGAAATCAGTATGGATATCTAGGGAAGTCATACTGTTGGTAGCTTTCTGAGTTATATTTATTCCATCAAGCTCCAAGTAGCCTTCATTACCAACTCTTCCTGCTTTAATTAAAAGCCATGTCTTATTTGTGCTGTGGACAGGTTGAAATGTCTGTAAAATTACTGTTCGGTCCCCAAGGTTGTAACGTAGTTGTACATATCCATTTGCCAAGGTCATACTTAGGAAGTCACCTAAAGAAAAGATACAACGTATTAGTATCTGTGAGCAGGTAAAAGATAGCTTTCAGCAGCCTGGTATCTTGTGTATGTGTCAACATTACAAGATCCAGAATTTCAAGCCAGCATTGGATATCATGTTTCCATTAGCCATTGGACGATAGTCGGATGAATCTCTTGATGCTTGATTGTTAAGGTTTACATAACTAGCAAAATCAATGAAGAGTTGCATTGGGAAGATTTATATAATGGCAGCTAAAGAAAAGAGTTTGGACTGGCTTGTTTTTTTACATAATGTGCTTTGCAAGCCAAGCAACAGCAGCCCAGTTATTTTCTTTTGGCTGCTGCTAACCAATATTCTCCTGGGCCTTTCATCATACTAAATAAGTTTGCTTTGGTAGGCTTCTTGGAAGGCAAACATGACAAATGTTTTCTTTTAAAGTTCCTTGAGGTTCAGTGGTTCTGATAAATAAAATGTATGTTATAAATAAATTAAGGTTCTCCCCTGGTGAAGACAGTAGAGTTGAGGGGAGAGATCTGGGATTGAAATGGATATTCATGACATTGGGTAAATTTCTTACCAGGGCTTTCTCTTCTATCTTGTTACACATCTTCTCTTCCTAAATACAGATCAAAGTAAGTCTTTTTGGATTTAAACAGAAATTACTTTCAAGAAATACTACTTAAAATTGCATTTTGGAGTATAGAGTGCTATTATTGATTTTTCCAAAGAAAGAATTAGGAACCCATTTTTTCTTCTTTTAGATGATGTCCTGGATTTGGGCTTTATGAGGGCTAGGGAAATTGTATTTTTTCTCCCAACCCTTTCATTGCCACTTGTCATTTAGTTCCAGACTTAGCCTTGACAGTCATGTTCGCAGTATGGAGAGCAGCAAGCAAATTGCATATTTTTAGGAAAAGTAAAGAAAATCCCTCTTCTTTCAGTGCTGAAATAATCCTTCACAATGCTGGGAATAAATCCTGTAAAATGAAGAACTCAGAATGATTTGAAAAAAGAGAGGAGAAAAAGGTTAGATTGTAGTTGGATTTAATTGTGTATTCCTGAGAATGGCTCAGGGTAGGGTAAAGAGTGGCAATTTTTTTTAAAAAAAAAAACATATTTCCCAACCAGTGAACCTGGCTGGAACTTCGAATTTCTTTGGGTTTGAAATTATTTTAATCTTAAAATATTTCAAGCTTAGGAGTCGGTTATATTTTCATTAAAATCATGGATCCAACGGGGAAAAAATAACTGCTGTAATATGGTGTGTTTTGAGGCTACAGTCAGACTCTTCTTTGGAATTGTCACCCTCTATTCACAGGTAATCTGTGCAAAGGCATCATTGAATCATCCAGCATTACCTTCGCTGCTTCACAAGAAATCTGGTGGTTTTTCTCAAAGCTCAAAGAACAGAGATGCACAACGCTGGCAGCTTGTTTGGAGAGGCATGGTTTAAACCAGGGGTGCTAACCTTAGTAACTAAGATGTGTGGACATCAACTCATAGAATTCTTCGGCCAGCATTGCTTTAGAATTCTGGGAATTAAGTCCACACATCTTAAAATTCCCAAGGTTGGACATGCTTGCTGCAGGCCAAAAGGGACAGTAGCTTTGCTTGTTGCTCCACTGGCTGCATGAGTTGATGGGGATACTGGAGGTTCTCCTTCCTTTGAAACTATCAGGAATTATTTACTACAAATCAGAAGTTTTTGATACGAACAGAGATTATGGAACAGATGAAAGGCCCAGAATATATGGCAGTCTCACATCTTTTGGATGGGACAGAAATATTAGCTGCCCAGAAAATAGGATTTTTTTTCTGAAATACGGAAAATCTGCATGCTTCTCAGACCTACTGACTATGTTAGGAATGGCCTTTCTGGAAGCACTCTTGGTTTGCTGCTTCCAGATTCTCCTAATATAGCCTTAACTATAATGAGTTATGGCTGACTTGAATGCATTTTGTTTTAGTGTAAAGTGGGCAAATTAGTCATACACATTGATTACTGTTACAGTTGGCTACACAATCAGCCAGATGCTTAGACTGGATTTGGCATTTTTATCCATCTTTCCAATGATCTGGGATAGACAGATGTTGTTGCTGGATGGTGTTAAAAGTATTGTCACAGGGTAATGGTTATTATTTCATTCATCTCATGCAAAATCATGAAACGCAAATCAGGTAGTATTTCATTTGGGCATTTTTTTCTCATCACATAAGACTGTAATGAAAGCCTGACCTGATCGTGGGCTTAGGTGCTGAGCAGTGTAAAAGAGGATGCCATTTCCTGAAAATGTCTGGAATTGCAACTGGATGTGAACCTT
>JANHZU010004438.1:214481-227748 GCA_032468055.1 Acrochordus granulatus
GGTGCAAATGACATCCAGGAAGATTTGCTGTTATTGAATGATGCATCACTTATGGTTAAGACTACAAAACAGAACAGGAAAAGAGTATTCATCTTCACTAAGAACAATGTTTTAAGATTTGTTTAGCTCTTACTTAAATACATTTACATTAATCCCAATCTAAATTGCTGTTCACTAGTTTGCATTTAAATTAATTTACTCCATTTATATTAAAAACAAATGAGGTATTTGGTGAAGAGAGCTACTTATCTAATGGCCCCAAACAGAGATGCAGTCAAGTCTCAGATTACAATATGTACTTCTTTACATTAAGGAAAGGTACACTTCAGAGAAGAATTCTAAAAAAAACAGTGAAAACAGATTATAGAACATATTCATATGGCAACTTGGAGGGTAGAGCTTAGCTGAAATCTGTGAATTTTCTGAACCACAATTGATTATGCATGGCCTGGTGAGCATCATTTTGAATGGCTTCATCGTACTTCACTGGTTTATTCACTGAGGATAGATGAATATGTGATCATCCAATCTGCAAACTCTGCTTGAAAGCAGTATCCAAAGTATAATACTTAGTAGTAACTATATTGTTTTGAAACCTTCATGAAATGCACTGCTTCACTAATTACAGTGAGAGTTTCCAACAGAATGCTTCAAGGCTGTGTGCAAGAATATCAGACTTCTTTATCGAAGGATCCGTACACTTGTGCTGCTTGTTGAGTGGACTACAAAGCATACCAGACATGGAAAATACAGTGAAGATAATCCTTGACTTATAACTGTAACTGAGTCTGGAATTACGGTCATAAATTATGCTGATTGTTAAGCAGGTCACCATGTGATTGCACCTGATTTTATTACCTATTTTGTGGTGGAGGTAAAGTGTCCATGGTCACTAAGGGAATATGGTTGTTAAGCAAACATGGTGGTCATTAAGTGAAACAGTTGTAGCCAATGGGCATTTTTTTGCTGGAAACACTGGTTTCCAGCAAAAAATGTAAATTGTGGTCATGTGCCCACTTGATGTTGCAACTGGCCATAAGCATGGGAGCATTTGCAAGTGCCCAAAATGTGATTATACAATTGGTGCTGGTTGTTGTAGCTTTGAAACTGAGTCATAAGAAGCTCTGGGGAGGTTCATTGTAACTGAATTATTGCTAAGTAACCAGTCATAAGTCAAGGAATAACTATGAAGTTTCATGTATCGTGGTAGTTCTGGAAAGGAATTGTTTTTTATCCTTCTATAACAGAATAACAACCATGTTCAAAAACAAAAACTGATATTTCTAAATGTTAGGACTTTAAGGCATAAATCCCATTTGACTAATTAGGCTCATGGGACTTTTGTTGACTTTGAAAGCCCTGTTGCTGTACTGTATTTCTCCTTCCTTCTTGCACTCATTATTCTCTGCCAGGTGCCTTACAGTACACCCAGGTCACCAGTCCCCATATTTGTCTTCTATCTGTTGTCATAGAGGCTTCTCTCTCTAGATAATAATTTGCACTGCAGCTTTGTGCAATCTGCATCCTCCCGTTTCATTACAGGAGAGCCTTTTTACCATTTGATCTCAGGAACATCCATGAATCTTGAAGTGAACAACAATGGCAACTTGGCATGTACTTATTGCTCCCAGGAGTTTTAAAACTGAAAAAATCTGTGTGTAAAAGAGGTAGCCCTCAACTGAGAGCCACAACTGGAACTTCATTCCATTGCTAAGCAATGTGATTCTTAAATGAGTCAGACTCAATTTTATGACATTTTTGCCAGAATTGTCAAGTGAATCATTGCAGTTGTTAAGTGAATCATGTCATTAAGCAAATCCAGATTCCCCCTTAACTTTGCTTGTTGGAAGCCAGATAGGAAGGTCATAAATGGTGATCACATGACCCTGGGACTCTGCAGTCATCATAAATTCATGTTGCCAAGTGCTCACATTATAATCACATGACCTCAGGGATGCTGTGACAGTAGCAAGCGTGAGGACTGGTGGTAAGTCACTTTTTCAATGCCACTATAACTTTGAGCAGTCACTAAATGAATGGTTGTAAGTTGAGGACTACCTGTAACTGAAAGTGGGTGTCCTTTCCCCTTAAGGGAATAGCAGCAGACTCCAGAGGATGATCTGAGCCAGGAAAATGTATGGGTTAAACATGAATTGAATTTAAAAAGTGTCTTGGCTACTTTTATTTTTGAAAAAAAGTCAGGAAGTCTGCTAATGGATTTCATGTGTTCTGTGTAATCTAGTTTCAGCAAGAATTGGATACGATATGTATAATGTAGAAGAGCTTTCAGAAATAGTACATATGTGATTTAGGATGCATGGCTTGACAGCCTGGGAACTTGGATGTCTGGATCAATATAATTCCACTGTAAATGAAATGTCATTTTTTATTGTTCTACAACAGTTCCATTCCCTGATCTTAATTCCTTTCTTTTGTAATAGTTCCACTGCTGCAAATTGCAGCAATGAAACAAATATTAGAACTCTACCATGTTCACTCATTTTTTCTAAGCTGCTGTATTGCTTGGATTAGGAATAAACCATAAAAGCTGCTGCAGATATTCCCACATAATGTTCAGAATAATACAAATGGAAATTTATAGAAGAAATCTTAATTCTATAGAGTTATATTAGATTCTTGTTGCTTCATAAATCGTTAAACTATTCTGAGTAATCAAGAAATCCTTTGATGGGAGTGGCATATAAGTCTTCGTTAGAGAGAGACTATATTAAGAAATATTCAGACCTAAGTCTGATTAAATGCGTGTTCATCATGCTCACAGGAATTCTTTAACATATTGGAAAAGTGAATCTGGAAGTTCCAATTGGTTCTTTAAACAAGGCAAAGAGACCTTTTCTAGTGGAAGACAGTTTAGGGCTTGCATTGTTCATAGCTGCATGGCTAATTTGTGGTCTGCTAGATGATAAGACCTTGAATTTGTGTTAGAAAATACATTGAAGAAAAACCAATGGATCACTGAACAAATCAACCCATAGTTTTCACTTTAGGCACAAATGACCACGCTCCAATTATCCAAATTCAGACACATTATGCAAAGACCTAGCTCTCTACAGAAGTCCTTAATGTTGGGAAAGGTGGAAGGAAAGAGAAGAAGAGGATGACCAGCAGCAAGCAAACAACAGTACACCACTGGAAGACCTGAAAGACCAAGTTAGGGATTAGAGTGTCATAGGAAAAAAAATATATATTTATTGCTAGGAGTTGAAAATAATTTGATGGCACATAATCAATACAGTAGATTGGTTTGTGAGGATACCCAGCATAAAACTTAGCAGCTGTAAATATGAAAATGGATTCTCTATGTTGCTGCAAAGTGATGAGTTTATAATGGACTTCAGTGATACCCATGTCTTGTTAATTGCACTCTTTGCAGTGCTGTCTGCATCACATCAGATAGCCCATACCCTCACAACATGTAGAGTTTTTCCATTAACTCCTAATTGCAATTCTGTGTATACTAACCCTAACTTAGTAAATTTGTTTATTTCAAAGGAGTTTGGTGCTGAACAAATATCCATATGTATGGATCCCTAGTTACTAAAATAGGGCTAGGCAGCCCAGTTTCAGCCTCCTAATATCCCTGATATCCCTAAACTGTAGCAGTGTAAATATGTAGGTCTTTGGTTTTCTAAATAAAATTCCATGTTCGGCTAATAATGCGATTTTGTGGAAAACAATGTATCCTTTCATTATACACATCAACTAAAAGATGTTTTATTACATGCACATATATAAAATGCAACCAATACATCATTAAAATATTAAGACTCACAGGAAAAACAAGGCCAACAATTATTTTTTTAACATCCTAGAAGCATGAAATTTACTGGGAAAACTATCTGGCAGTAAGGAAGTTAAGTGTCCTCAAACAAAGTTTTGATAGAGTATTAAACAGGAGGTGAGTGGGTAGGGTGGCTGTAAACATGCAGAATTTTATACTAACCCTGAGACCATTTGTGGTAATTGTAGTACCTTGTGCCATTATAAAACTACCAATATGTTAAGGTGCCACAAGATTCTTCATTGTTTTGCTGCCATGAGTATTTATAGGAGACTTCCCTCTCCGTGGCTTCTGTCGTGGTGGATGCATGCTGTTTCCAAGGTCATTTCTGAGTGTTGGACCCCATGAAATAAAGGTGGACATGCCTGTGAGCCTCTCTTCTTTAGCAAAATCCAGCCCTTGCTGAAATGGTAGAAAGTGCAGCCGGTCTATTGATGCCTCACCCTGACCCTCTTGACTATCCTGTTTATTTAGAGGCTGGTGAATCTTTTGCCAACAGTAAACAAGGCTCAGTACATCATGACCTGGAGATAACACAATATTAAGGGGGCACAGTGGCCTAGCGATCATGCCGGCCACATGACTATGGAAACATCTTTGGCAATGCTGCTCTTTGGCTGTGACTGGCCAGGAAACCTTTACCTTTTTCACATGGCTGAGACAGGATACCATGGGAGTTCCCAGCCATGAGACTGACATTGCAGATAGCAAAGAAAGGCAGCAAGTCCTGCTGATGGGCTTCTTATGGGCCAGGAAGGCACAAACTATGATCCTCCCAACCTTTGGTGCAAATAAAGATAATTTTTAATGTAATAAAAATATTACAATATATATAGGCAATGGTAATTTGGTCCTGCTCCACCTATGTTTCATCCAATAAAGATAAGTTCAATCAATGCTTCTGGTGAAACAAACTGCTATCCTATGCTGCCATCTACAGAATATCCTTCATTTGATTACTCCAATATGTATTTTGAAAGTCATTTTTCTATATAATAAATTATTAAATAGTTTTTTACAAATAAGTTTAAATTTCTATACACTTTACTTGTGGCCCAATTCTGTTTCCCATACTGATGTAGTCAACTTTTATCCTATTTAAAGAACCTGACTGTGCTTTATTTACTGTAGGCATGTCCAACCTTGGCGACTTTAAGATGCATGGACTTCAATTTCCAGAAATCACAACACAGCTGGCTGAGGAATTCTTGGGAGTTGAAGCCCACACATCTTAAAGATGCCAAGGTCGAACATCCCTAATTTTCAACTTTCAATAGCATTTAAATTGACTTGTTGCAACTTCTCAGTAATTTCTTGGATTATACTGCCAGCCTTATAATGCTTGCTTTCATTTTAAGTGACAATTATAGATCTCTGAGTCTTAATTTAAGCTTCAGAAAGCTGATTCCCCAGTTCCTCTCCACCTTTATTCATTTATCAGACCTGATAATGGACAAGGGGATTTGCTCAAGATGGTTTTCTCTCATTATATGCCTTAAGTGCAGTGATATCAAGCATCACTGATCCTGGGAAATGTACCAGTCCTGGGGGACTGCTAAGGTCCATGATGTATGGGAAGCCAGCCATTCTGCATTAAGAGTTTCTAATGAGACTTTTTTTTGCTACTGATGCCATCTCTAAAACTGGTAATTGAGAATAATGCCAGCAGAGGAAGCAGTAGGCATCTATAGAAAGTTAATACAGGTAGTCTTTGGGATATGACCATTCATTCAGTGACCACCCATTCAAAATTACAATAAAAATGGACTGTCCCTTGCACTTATGACCATCACAGAGTACCCATGGTCATGTGATCAAATTTTGGGTGTTTGGTGAACAGACCATCTTTACAACTGTCACAGTATCCTTGGCTACATTCTCGCTGTCCTGTATGAACTGCTTCCATGTTTTTTTCAAATCAACTAAGCATTGATCCATTGGTTGTGACAATAATCGACTGACTGGCTTGTCACCTGAACCTACATCATGAGCTGAGAGAGAATGACTGGCCCAAAGTCACCCAGCCAACTTTCATGCTTAAGGTGAAACTACAACTCACAATCTTCTGGTTTCCAGCCTGTGCTTTAACAACTACACTTACCTGGCTCTCCCAGAGAAATACATGAATTGTGTCTACACTGTAAATAACAAATTTGGTTTTATGAATTTGTGTTCCGATAAAGCTCAGAATATGAATCACATTTCTACTGGTGAATAAAGCCGTCAGGCTTAGTTCATGGCAAATGTTCTCATGTTCATTTTTCCAAGAATGGGGAGTGGCCATACAAATGTGTTATTATGTATAGCGCTGCAATTTATTGGTAGGGCTTTTGCATCTAACTCTCACATAAACAGAGCTGGATAATCTGTTTCATCTTTGATTGAAGCTATGCTGTGGCCTCTGGGAAGCATAAGAAATTCTTGTTTTCATAAATGCTAACTATTATATTGTATGAATAATGGCTGCAAACAGTTGAATCCACTTCTACCATCTACTAAGTCATTTCTACCCACTGTATAAACTCTAAACCAATGTGCCATGAAGTTATTTTCCCTAATCAAATTGCATGCTCCACTTTACCTGTTCTAAATTTTATTGATGTTCTCATTGTTTGTTATTTCTTTTCTACTAATCTACATGCATCATAAATTCTCAGTTATTTTTAATGTCCTTTCCTTTGTTCCTCAATAGTTAGTAGTTTCCATGACTTCTAAGTTTATTTCCTGCTCTCCTGAGACATGCATTGCTTCTTTGCTCCCTGATTCTCTACCTAGAAATGAAAAGTTTATTCTGATAATTTCTAAGATGCTTTCTCCTCTCAGTACACACTAGGAAAACTGTACTTTGAACAACAACAACAAAAGATAGTTCATTTTGCTGCTAGGAGAAAGAGAAGTGGAAATCAAAGATTTTAAGGCAGCAACAATGGGCCTTTTCATGACAAAGCCTCAATTTTGTTGCAATTTGTGTAATTTTCAGTTTATTCACTGAGGAGAAGGTATTAAAGGAGAACTTCAGGAAAACATATTTTCTTCCTTGAAATTGCAGCTTTTATGTGGGAAAGAAAGGAATCATTTCTAGCACATCGCATACAGGGTAGAATGCCACTAATTAAGGATGTTAAGTGCTGATTCAGTAATGCTCTGTTGTGGGAAACAGGACTGATTCTTATTTCAGGCCCACAGAATAAAACAACTTTGAAAACCTCAGCATGCACAAAAGCATATTTAAATATCAATTGGTAGATGTGGGGCAATGTGTCAGTAATAATTAGAGTGATTTAATTGTATTTTAATAAGGGTGGTGTGATGGTTATGAGCATCAGACAGGAATTTCACAGCTAGATAGGCTGTTCTTGAAGAGCATCCGGAAACTGCAGCTGGTGCAACATGCTGCAGTGCAAGCATTATGTGCACTCCTCTATCAGTGTATATTATGCTTCTGCTTTACAAGCTTCATTGGCCATCAGTAGGCTTCTCGGTTCAGTTCCAGGTATTGGCTATGATCTACAAAGCCCTATATGGCATGGGACCAGGAAACAGCCTCTCCCTGTTTAATCCACCCCTGTATCAGATCCAGCAGGAGAGGCATGTAGAAGTATCATCTGTAGGAAGTAACCTTTTCACCCACTCTTTGCAACATTAGTTTTCCAGAGCTTAGATTAGCTCCAGCCTTACTGGCCTTTAGGAAGACCTTGAAAGCATGGCTCTGGTCATAACAGAGCTACTTCAATGCTTGTGCTGAAAATGAGGTGCTGCATATGATTATTACTTTGTTTTTGATGTCATTTTTATCGATTTGTATTTATTAATTTGTTTTTTGCTTGGGGAATTCTCACTCAGAGTCACATTCAGAGTCACAGAGGTAAGATCAGTAGCTATACAAATTGAGTAAATAAAAAAGAAATAGATCACACATTGGATGACTATAAAAGATTTGTAGATATTTGAATATTTACTTCAATCGTGCAGGTTTAAAGTTGACATAATACAAATCAAAACTAATGTGACTGTGTCAAAGCCACCATTGTAAAAGGGGACTTTCCTATTGTGGCTTATTTCCTTGCAGGATTCATTCTAGATATGCTCCCAAACCAGGAGGGAGACTAATGATGGTTAGTACTTCTTGGGTGGGGGCTGCAGAGTGGTAAGTAGAGAGTTTAGAGAGTATTCAGTGAGACACTTATCTGTAGAAGAGAATATTTGTAGCTCAGAGCTGAACTATGGAGTCCTTGGTGCTTTCTGAGCTCGGTTGTTTTCTATGCAGATGTTTCACTACCAAAACTAGGTAATATCAGTGCACTTCACCAAAACTCACTCTAGTTTTGATAATGAAACATCTTCAAGCCAACAACCAAGCTCAGAGAGCACCAAGGACTCCACAAGATACTGTCTTGCTCTCTTTTTGAACTCAAATAAAGCACTCTCTTGCTTTAGAGATCCAGTTTAAGAGATGGCTGCAGTGCTGCATTGGATTGCTTGGATTCAGTAGCTTGCAGGGTATTAGCCTGCAGTAAAACATAATTCTTCTAATTTTTAATAACAAAAAAGTCTTTGGTGCCTTCTATTTAAAAAAAAAACTGATGTCAATTTATATTTTGCACACAAACAGGATAAAAAGGAAGTGGTGATAACGTGACACAGTCATTATGGAGGTCTCTAAGCATACCTTGTTCACAGTGTGCTCCAATGGTTCCCAGAGGACACTGGCAGGAATATCCTTCAGGCAGAGGGACACAGGTGGAACCTCGCTTGCATCTATGGGGTGGATTGTACTCAGGGTCACACACTGAAATTATCTCTGTGCAAAAAGCCCCTTTCCAACCAGAAGAGCAATGACAACTAGGAAATGCAGAAGAGGAGACAAGAAGGAAATATCAACAAATAATGTTATGTTCTGTGTCAATATGGAAGGTGACCCCTTAGAGGATTTTGGAGCAGAGAAACAATGATGTCTCACTTTCAATATTTTTGAGGCAGGATCTGCAGAACAGTTATACTATTAAGCAGGAGTGTCAATCTTGGCAACTTTAAGATGTGTTGACTTCAGTTCCTCGGATATGCTGGCTGAGGAATTCTGCAAGTTGAAGTCCGCACATCTTAAAGTTGCCAAGGTTGGATGTCCCTGCTATAAAACCTGATATAGGCTTAATGCACATTTCTAAACAAAGAAAATGTCCTTAACTAGCTCATATTTGTGACAGAGTCCCACTCATTCTGAATTATTGCCAATGCACAGCAGTGCTCACCATTCCCAACACTATTTACTAAAAGAAAAGTTAATGTAGCCTTTAGTCACCAAAAGACCACCCTCCTGTGTCCCAGATTTTTCTGATTATAGAACTGACATAATAGAGTGTCCCTTAACATTCATACCTTGCAAGATTGATGCCAGCTACCCCAGGTACACCAGACAGGAAACATGACCAGATGAGCTAATTCTACTTATTTTGAGGTTTCATTAACAGCATCTTGAATGTCTGAAAGTACAAATCTCCCACCTTTACATCCTGAGCCTCCCCCCAAAAAGAGAGTGGGGTCCCTTCTGAGTCTCTTTCTCCACCCATTGTGCAGTTGTACGCTATGCCTCTTCTTATCTGACCATTCCCTAAGAGATTATCTTCCCCCCATTTCCCAAGGTCATGCTCCCATACTATTACAGATCCCGAACAGTCATTTTTAATCTGATGGAGGAAGAAATACATGGGAAGTAAATGAACAATCATATTCAGTTCACACAATTATATTTATATTACATGTAAATTGAAATTTAGTGCTCGTGCTAGTCCTGTCCTCTTTTTGGAAGCCATTTTCCAGCATTCCAAAGAAAAAACTATGTGGCCCTCAACTTGCAAGTGATTTCTACCTTTGGAGTAGATGTTACTGAGTGAAGCAGTCTTCACTGCTCCATTTGTACCAGTATAACATTCATTTTAGTTCCTGAAATGGCCATAGATGATAATAGCAATGGGGGAGAAAGGATGTGTGTTAGAACTACTCCATGGAAAGGAGAATTACGTATGCATCTTGCAAGGTGATTCAAAAGAAGATTGTAGATCTGCTTTTAAGCAAATATGTGAGCTCTTATATAGCATATGATAACCTGCACAGTTTCAATGCATTCCCATGCAACGATTCATTAAAACACTATTATACTTTACTTACTACAGCCCAGAGCCACTTTCCATGCACGTTCCTCCATTTCTGCATGTTATCAGTTGGCACGGAGACACTTCACACTCTCCTACATTACGACCAGTGTTAGGATGGCCTTCTGGCATTCCTGGTGCTTTAAATTCTTGATCCTTTCCAGCACGGACTTGGAGGTCAAAAATGCAACCTGAAATAAAGAAAGATTACTCTTTCTTTAGGAGGTGCAGTGGCGCAAGCGGTTAAGATGCTTGGCTTGTCATCTGGAAGGTTGGCAGCCCAAGTTCAAGACCTGGCGCTGCCATGCAACAGGGTGAGCTTCTGTTTTGCCTCACCTCCTGCTAACCTAGCAGTTCGAAAGCGTGCAAATGCAAGTAGATAAATAGGTACCCCCTACTTCATTGGGAAAGGTAACAGTCTTGTCACGTTGGTCACATGATCACAGAAGTGTCTTCAGACAAACCCTGGCTCTTTGGCTTGGAAATGGAGATGAGCACCGCACCTCAGAGTCAGTCATGACTGGCAGGGTAACTGTTATCTTATTTTACCCTTTCTTTGCTTTAAACAATAAAAACATTTATGAAGTTTTATCATTGTGGCTAGGTCAAATTAAATCATATTTTGTCCCATGGTGATCTAAAGTTTACTTGGTTTCATATTTTACAAGTTACAAAACTCCATCTGGTCACTAATAGATGTTTTGGGTTCTAGCAACACATTAATCTAAAAGTTCTTTGCTCCAAAAATATCAGTCCTCCTCCAATCTGCCCTCAGTTCTTTTTAATCCCTGAGTAGAGTATTTGAAAGTGTGCATTTTAATAGGAAAATGTCATAATTTAAACAAACACATCCTTTAGAATGGTGGAAAATGAGGATTCTGTCCTTGAATTTGAACTATCATTTAAGAAGCATTATCTTCAATCTGGCATAATTTAGAAAATGTGTAATGCCATTTCTTAGATGCATCACTGAAGTTTTATTTTTTGTAAAGTAGGATACTCAGGGCAAGAAAAAGAGGTTTCCATTAGGTTTCAAACCAGCAACTTTCTTTATGAAACCCTAAAAGAAAATCCAGAGCTGCAAAAACAGAATTATGGTAAGAACATGGAATGTAAAGTGATCAGCAGCAAAGTGGATGGTCTCAGTTACAATAGCGATGAAGACACTGTGAGAAATGCTGAAAGACCAGGTCAGGAACAGGTCATCAAGGGGAAAATCTGTCTATGTGATTCTCCTCATCAAAAGACATAGGATACTTAGAAATAGGATAGTTAGAAAGGCATTCTTTTTTTGAAACTGCTGGCAGTGCTGCATGTATGTAAATGTTAATGCTTTTAATTCTGCAAATATAAATGCAATTGAATGGTGCCTGTGTCTACATCCATACATGTGCGTGAACATACACAAAAACAGGGAAGTCAAATTGGAGGACATGGTAGCCCACAGTCTGGACTGAATGGTTTGCAAGCAGATGGCAAGGTGACTCAGTCTGGAGAGGCTTTTCTTAAATCCTAAACCAACCCTGCTTGAGCACAGGATAAAAGCAGCTTATATGGTAAGTGTGGAAAATATTTCTTTTTAAACCATCGGGAAGAGATATTAAGTCACACTTTTTAAATTTCTAATCAAACTACTGAGCTTAACATAAATATAAGGCTGCAATTCTATATCCTCTTACTTGAGATTAAAGCGGCTTGAACTTCAAGGGGTTTCAGATGAATGGGATTGGGCCTGTTGGCCTTGACTATTCTCTATGTGTGAAAAACTTTTTTTGTTTACATTTATGTGCTGTATTGTTTGGGCAGCTCCTTGAGGAGCCCTGTTTTTTTTTCACACAGCAGCTACTCCTAGCCTTGAAGAAGCTAATCTTCAAAGCAGGCCCCCTTCAGTTTCCATACATTTCTTCCCAATTCACTTTAAACAAGTCAACATTCAACTGCTGTCAACATGTCAACCAGCAGGAGGGCTCTTGAAAAGATGGTTTTGCCCTTCCCTGCACAAAGCAAATAAGAAAAAATAAACCTCTAGTTAGAAATAGGCAGAAACAGATTAATTTATTTCTTGTATTCCGAACCCAGAACTCATTTAGCATGACATACCACCCAGACAGCATGACACAGGTACATTGATACAAAAATAGCTTTAAAGAGCAGTAGAGTCAATTGGAATGAATCTCTCAGTCCTAAGAGGCTGGCTCAGAGATCCTAATAGTCTTGCTCTCTCACACACAACAGCCAGGAAGGGGCTGTTCAGTTCAAAAGCAGAGGACCTCAGCATTTCTTTACCTCCTTTATAAGTTCTCCTTGTCTTTCAAAAGTCTCATGAGAGAGTTTCTCCTTCCTGAACTTCCTCCTGACTTGGCCAGCCACTGTCCCCTCCCAGGTGGCACACAATGAATGCAGGTCTTCCTCTCAGCCTTGCTCTTCTCTTTGTTGACACCTGTTAGACCAGGCATGTCCAAACTTGGCATATTTAAGGTTTGTGGATTTCAAATTCCAGAATTCAGCTATTTTGGCTGAGGAATTTGGGAGTTAAAGTCCACATATCTTAAAGGTGCCAAGGTTGGACACCCTGTACTAGACACTCTTCATCCTTGAAATGTCCTGCTCCTCACACTCTGTACCAGCCTCATGTCATCTCTTCTTCCCTAAGTATTTTTTTGACCTCTTCCTTACTGCAATTCTTGCTTTTATACTCAAGTACTCTGCCTTTCCTATTTGAAATGTCTGCTCTGCTTAATCTTTTCTGGCTGCCCATTTCTTTTTTCTTTTCTTACCCATCGCTTCCAATAGATTTCTGCTTCTCTCTTTCCTCCCCTTGTGTATCTGTCTCCATCAGCCTTTATCCCCTTTGAAGTTCTGGGTGCTCTTTAAGCTTGGTTATTTTCTTGGAGATGTTTCATTATCCAACTAGGTAACATTATCAGTACATGTGTAATTAAATGTCTGCAAGCAAACAACGCCCCCCAGTGAGGCAAACAACATCCCCCAGTGAGGCACCACCTTGCTGTAGTTGGGGGGCTTGTGTGCTCTGAAGAAGATGAGAATTAGCTGGAGGTACAACTATACTGGACAGATCTCATCACAGGAGCCAGACAAATAATGTCTTCCTCCCATAAAAAAATATGAGAAATAAATTACAGAAATTCATACCGGCTTGATCGTTGCCTGAGTTAACAAGGACTGTGCTAGATGTTGTTGGGGTTCCTGGAGATCTAGTGAAAAATGAGCTATAGGACTCCACTGGAGAAGGAAATGGCAACCCATTCCAGTATCCTTGCCAAGAAAACCCCATGGACAGTAACAAAAGGCTAAA
>JANHZU010004438.1:227848-241881 GCA_032468055.1 Acrochordus granulatus
GAAGGCAAAAGGAGAAGGGGACAGCAGAGGATGAGATGGTTAGATAGCATGGTCAGGGCAATGGGCTTGGGTGGACTCTGGGAGGAAGTACAGGACAGGGAGGCCTGGCAAGCTCATGGGGTTGCAAAGAGTCAGACACGACTATGCAACTGAACAACAAAGCAAACAACAAGCTCAGGAAATATCAGGAACTCCACAGTTCAACCCTGATCTTCAGATATTGTCTTTGATTTACATTCTTTCCCATACTATAAGTTTTCTGCCTCTGAACTCTTTGGAAATAACTTTCTCCTCCCTTGCAGGAGTCCCCAATTCAAATCATTCTTCCTTGAAGGCTCCACAGTCTTCTACTCAGTGCTATTCTTAACTCTATTTATGCAACAGAAACTTCATTTTATTACAGAGGTCATTTATTTGGGGACCTCAGAGCTGTTTTGAGATGTATACTTTCTGCTATAGAACTATTCAGTCATATTTCATATTTGGTCATAAGTTGCCTAGGGTCACCTTAAACAACAAGATGGTTGGTATATAAATTTAATTATAAAAAACTAAATATTTACAGATCTTTTTATTGTTTCAGATATCTATGTGATAGTGTTTTTCTTTTCTCATTGACTGACCATTGTGAGAAATTTTGGTATGCCTATTTTACTCTATAGCTAATGTCCATATAAAGCTCAGAGCTTGAGCCCTCCATGGTTAGTAGAAAACCAGCTTCACCCATTAAAAAGCATTATCATAAATACAGTGATTTGATACACAAAGACAGTCACATTGGTACTTACCTTGAAAGCCGTTTTTAAAACTGGATCCATTTGGTAAGAATTCTGGAATATATTCAATGTAACCACCTACATAGAACTGACTAAAAACAGTGAGTCCAGTCAATTTTCCTGGTGATGTAATTGTTTCGCTTTTTTGATCATCCACCTTTCAAAGAAACAAAAATATGCTATTCATGAGCAACTGAATATATTATGTTCATTGCAATGCTAAAAACATAGAAGCAGGCATATAAATTAACAGGGGGGAAATTCCTTTGCTCTGAAATTCATTTGAAAATAATTAGAAGATTTTTTTAAATTTCTGGGATTGTGATTAAAAGGGCAGATGTTCAGACTATGTATTTTGCAGAAATGTCTTCAAACTGTGCATCATTTCCCAGTGTTCTCTCACATTTCAAAAGAATTTATAAGTGGGATGGAGGTTAGAATTCTAGCAAGTAAAAAGTGAAAAATGAAATATGCTTTTAGAAAGGGGGCTTCTATAAAGTTTATGTGCACATTTTTGCACAATTTTTTTTCATAGATCCTCATTATTGGTTTTATACAGCTCACTAAACTAATGTTTAATTTAACTACAATTTGTTAAAAACACAATGCAGTATATAAAGCACTGTCTCAAAACCAAGCATTACATGGTTCAGTGTAATGTGTAAACCAGGTAAGCAATATACATTATTACTTATCTCTTAACCTCTTAGAAGTTGGCATAAACTGTGCATTTCTGTTTATACTTTAGTGCAGCTAGGGGTTATTTATTTTTCACTATTTTTCTAAGATGCTCAGAAAGGAGGGTATGGGTCTTTATTTCATTATTACATTTATATCCCACCTTTCATACAGGAGCTCAAACTGGTCTATATAATACTCTCTCTGACTTTTTTCCCCACAACAGCAGCTCTGTGAAGTAAATTGGTGTGGGAGAAGGAATGGTGGAGCCAGGGATTAAGAGGCGGATCAGCCAATGCATGCACAAACACCAGAGGTCCAACCCCTTGTGAGGACCATTAGCTTTATCTGGGGAGTGCAGATGTTCAGTAGGCAGTTGGAGAAATTCTTGTGACTTTGTAGCATTAATAAACCTGTTAGCTAGAACTCTACTGTGACTTCCTGGTGCAAATTTAGTTAACTACTACATAACACTGCATCTCAGATAGATTAAAAATGTGTCAGTGTCAGATTAAATTTAGATTTTACTTTTTCCCATTTTATCCTGATAGCAGTCTTGTGAAGTATCCCAAAAGCATGATTGGCCAGAATCATGCCACAGTGTCATGACCAGAGTCACAATTTTGGTCCTCGCTACAGTAAAAACTAAAATATGTAATGTGGAGAATCTGTAGATGGAACTTTTTTTGAGCAAGACTTACCTTCATCCAGCCATTTCTAAGAAATCTGCCAAGACTGATTGTGTGAATGTGACGTGTCAGGTCGAGTGGCTTGCTAGTAATAGTTGCGATTCCAGATCCTAAGTTGTAACTATATACTATACTACCATTCCGCACACCTAGCACTAGAAAATCATCACCATTAAGACCTGGAATGAGAATAATCATATGTTTGTCAAAGAATCTGTTGCAGATAATTCATCTCTGTGAATTAAGGTAGTTGACAGACTTACATTATTATGGGTAATTTGTTTTTCATTTATTTTATTTATCAAATTTATATGCTGTCCATCTCATGAATACCAACTCTGAATAGCTTACAGTGTTACAAATAAACATATAAAACAATTAAAAATCTAAAGACATTTAACAACAAATGTTGAAATAAATTTCAGTCTGTAGTTTCTAGTTCCATATTTTCCATACCAAGTGTTTGAGAACACATAGAATTGTTTTTTGAAAGCAATATATTTTAGAGACACTAGTTAATTTTCCTCACTTGCAAAAATGTGATCTAACATAGTGGAACTGGAATCTTTGTTTTTATACATCCTCATATGCATACTTGCTCACTGACACATTCACATTTACATGATGGGGTGTGAATGTGTGGATGGGCAGGTATGCATATGAAGATGTTTAAAAATAAAGGACTCCAGATCTGCTGTGTTAGATCACACTTTTCAGAGCAAGCAAGGAGATTAACTAGTGTCCCCGAAATACATTGATTTCAAAAAACAATTCTATGCATTCTTAGGCACTTAGTATGGAAAACATGGAATTGAACAACAAAGATAAAAGTGCTGAGTTAAGGAACAGTGAATTAGAGCTAATGTGTAAAGGTGGTGGAGGTGGGATCTTCTATTACTCCACAAGCTACCTCCATGATTACATGGCCCACTCAAAAATTTGTTTACATGACATGAGAGTGGGTCTTTTTGTCACAGTTCCTGCCCTTTGGAATATCATATTCCCCTGAGCCTGCCAGCCTTCCAAAAAGACTTAAAGACCTGGATGTGATGCTAGGAATATAGGTCAAGAGGTTAGTTAGAGCCTATGGGGCATTTTTAGTTTATTAGACTGGTTCTTCCATTAGTGGACATTATTGGTTTTTGCATGTTATTTTGCTTGTTATTTTATATGGTATTTTTATTTGTTGTAAGCTGCCTAGAGCCATTATAGCAAAATAAGTGGTCATATGAATCTAACTAAATGAATTAAAAAAATTGGGAATATTTCTTTCCTATTTCCCTACTTTATTTAATGAAGATCCCAAGAATTTGCATTATCTTTTGGAAAAGTTTTGTTTCCAGAACATTTCAATGTTCTCAATAGTGGAGAATCTTACAGAATCAGAAAAAAATCCTTCAAAATAGAAACTTTTAAACTGACAAAGCTAAATTTGAGAAGAACTCATTTACATTAAACAAATGGAAAGGGATTAAATTCCTCATAATATTGTCCAGTCTTTTAAAATCAGGTAAAACATTTTAAGTCAATTTAAATGTCCCTGTTATAATTGGGTATTAGTTTGTGTCATGACCTGAAGAAAAATTCCTTCTTCCCAGATTTGGATAATTTACCTAGGTTTGGGAAATGCTGGTTTAGAGAACACATAAAGCTTCTTAGAAGCTCTCCAACTTAGGCCATGTTAAATATAACATTCATTTCAAAAAATTACATATCAGATTATAAATCTCTCATATGGAATTGAATCTTCCTAAACTTTTATTTCAGCTAATGCTTTGGTGCCCTCTTCTGGCTCTGCTTTTTAGGAAAAAATTTTTTTTCTGAGTTTCTCATAATCAGATGTTTCTCATAAACATCCAAAACTATATACCCTTTGCATAATAGCCACAAAATTTATTTCTCATGGTAACACCAGAAGTGCAAATTAATTCTAAGCCTGAAGATTGGCCTCTTATGTGCCCTGTTGGATTTTGGATGATCTTCAGACCTTCTCTCTGAGGTTCTTCAGAAGAACTGTGGCCAACATGGGGTACCAGCTACTTCTGAATTGCCTTCCAACTGCAGGTGTGTTGCTAAAATTGCACTGGACCCTATTTTCCACTCAGCTATGTGTTAGGTCAAAGAAGAGTGATATGCCAAGGTGTGTTTCATCTCACAGAAATTGTCATACCAAAATAGTTAATAGTTAATTTGGATATAACGTCATTTTCAGTGAGGAAAATGGAAAAATGTCTCTGTTCTGCACATTCTGGGCAGCAGAACTTTTAGCCTAATAGTGCAACTGCCATGGCAATATCTTAACTTTAATTGCATTAATTAGCAAAAGTAGAAAAAATATTTTTCCTAATTCTTTCCAAGTTCTTTTATTTAATGTTCAGATTCCTAGACACACAAATTATTTTACAAATACTGTACTTCTCAAAGCTATGGGTTGCTGTTTTAACTTTAGGATCCACAAAGTATTCTTAAAGCCAACATTAGGAATGACTCTCAAAATCATAAAACAATAATGAGAAATAGGTGCTTTTGTATCTGAGCAGCAGATTCCCTCGTGATTGACTAATTGCAGGCAACACAGCATGTGTTGTAAACTGAAATTTTGTATGACTTGAGGCAAGTAACCATTCTTTATCCTTTTTTTATGTGACAAAAACAAACAACTGATGGAATAACATGTAGTATTCGAACTGTGGAGTACCATGACTGAAGTACTTTACCAACCAGAAACAGACAGGAACAGCATTGTGATATATTCTGTATTCTGATATATTATATAGCTCCAAATATGTTGTTCCAGCTTTCACAAAATTGTGTCCTTGCAAAGATAACCAAGTAGGTAAATAAACAAATAGGGAGGCATTTAGACAGATGATTTATTATTCAGGATTTAAGTGGAAACATTATTTTCTATGGAATAAAAATATAACAAAATTGAGAAGTCTGAAGAGACAAATGCATATTTATTTCTGTTTATTGTTCATTCTATTCATTCTCATATAAGAATAAGAATATAAATATTCCAGGGAGGAGCCAAGACAAGGTTGAAAAAGCAGCATTTACACAGAATTCCTCTGATTTTTTTTAATTTATACTTATTTTTATTAACTTTTCTGTTTTATTTTTGGCCATTAACAAGTAATTTCTTCCTCTGGAGATAATAACTGGCCATGGAGAATAAAGACTGGAATGATAACATTGGGAATGCTACCAAAAACAGCCTGGAAGAGAACAAGACAATAAAATATGAAGGTGGACATAACAGCCAATCCAAGAACGGCTGAAGGAAAGGCTCTGAGACATGCAAGGACATCCAAGATCCTAAACAACCCACAACAGACAATCTGTTGCAACACAATGATTCATTAAATGAGTCATATCTTCATATTAGAGAGGGAAAATATATCCCCTTCCATCATAAGTCAGTGAGGGAGATGGGCAGTTTCTAAATATGATATCTAAATTATATTAATAACAAATATGTGATGCGTGACAGGGAGAGTGAGGAACTGACAACTCTTGAAGAGAAAGAGTAATATGGAATTGGGAAATAAGGACAATAGCCCTTTGAGGAAGTCCAGACAAGAAGTACAACCAGGAGTAGTAGCTCTATGTTAAGGTTACACTAACAGAATCTTGTAAGATGGAAAGTATTTCCCCTCTCATTTCATTTATACTCCTCAGAAAACTAGGTAGGATCCCATTTGAAACACTTCCACAGCCTCCCTCCCGTAAGCTGTCTTTCACACACTGGTTGTCCAGTCTGGGCTCTTCTTCCTGTTTCCCAAGGTCATTTTCACATCCCATTACCCAGGGAGATCTGAAACTCCTTGTTCTGAATTTGAATGTTAATATAGCTATTTAAGATCAGTTCATGGCAGATGATAATTAGACAAACATTCCATCATAATTTCTGAGCTCCTATAGGGAAACACATTCCAAACTCTTACCTTGGCCCTTCTGACCAGTAAAAAAGATCAGATTATCTTGTAGCGATGAGTTATGGTTTGCCAGCTGAAATTTCAGGTGGAATTCATAGTACAGGCTGATGTTTGGAATGGCTGAATATGCTAGGAATGAGGTATACCCAAATGCATCTGTCCCACTGAAGCTAGGATAGGTAATGTTAATGGCTGTTAAAGATAAAAAAAATAAAATAAATTTGTTTGCAGAAAACTAGAAGCAACAAGTGACCTAGATCAAGCATACATTTCATCCCTCGTTAAACCATAGCAGCTGGAATGAGAATTGGGATTCCTTGAGTCCTCCATACTCTTTATAGACTATACTATATTTCCCATACTTCTGATGTGTAAATATTCAACAGCACTTCCCATTTTCAATATAACGGGTTATGCTAACCATAAATTGCCTACAAAATTCTAGATGACCAGTAAATGATAAGAAGGAAACACATCTTTGCTGTCATCTAATTATTTTCCACATTTTTCAACTCAAATCATGACAGGTTTACAACAGTAAATTGTAATTTACAAAAGTTTCCAGCTGCAACTTTTCTGGAATAATTATCCTATTTCATTCATTGATTCACAACACTTTACCAGGCTCAAACCTCAACGCGCTTGTCTTAAATTCCACTGATGTTTTCTTACCAATTACTCCTTTTTTATTTCCCTTATCTTTTCACAGAAAATATATTAAGGAAGAAAAAATCAAAATAGCAGTTCAGTGATTTTTGACTGGTAGCCCAGTATGCTATCTGACTGGGAAGAATGTAAGATGACTTGTTTTGAGGAAGGGAGAATATGAGTACATTACAAGAGCTACAGGGGACCAGAGCAATGTGCAAGAACAAAAGTTCATTTCTTATAGTTCTAAAGGTAAAGGTTTCCCCTGCCAGTCGTGACTGACTCTAAGGGTGGTGCTCATCTCTCTTTCCTAGCCAAAGAACCAGCGTTTGTCTGAAAATGCTTCTGTGGTCATGTGGCTGGCATGACTATATGCCGAGGCGCATGGAATGCTGTTACCTTTCCTGCCGAGTAGGTGGTACTTATTTATCTGTTTGCATTTTTACATGCTTTTGAACTGCTAGGTTGGCAGGAGCTAGGTGGACAACGGGAGCTTACCCCAATATGCGGTGGCTCTTAGGTCTTGAACTCGAGCCACTGACCTTCCAGCCAACATGCCAAGCCAAATCTTAACCATTTGCACCACCATGCTGCTGCTTTTGGACGCTGCTGCCTATTTGTTTATTTACAGGACTTATATGGCCACTTGTATAATGACACTAGATGGCTCACAATCTTCCATAAAACATGGTTACAAGCAAATGTACCCTTCTCCCCAGGGACCACACCAATCAGCTTTGTAGCTCAACCCCCATCCCAGCCCAATGCCTGGGGAAAAAGCTAGGTCTTCACAGCCCTCTAGAAAGCTAAAAGGGAAAGGATCCCTCCCATCTCTCAGTGGGAGACTGCTCCAAAGGGCTGGGGCAGCCATCGAGAAGGCATGCCTCAGAGGTCCCATTAGATGGCATTATTTAAGGGAGGGGACTTGGAGTTCACTCACTCTGTCTAACCTGGTAGGAGAGATTGAAACAGCATCACGTGGTCTGATATTTCTCAATATGTCTGGCAATGTGCAGGAACAGGAACAAAGTTTCTCTTTTCAAATGATTAAAACAGCCATATCTTTTACAAAGTTTGTGCAGCTGCTTTGGAAGCTGCTCCTTGCAGCCACCTCATTTATGTACACGCATGGTCACTTTGGTTCACCTTCTTAGAAGTAATGGGGCTGTGGATACACATCATGTAGAGACAACTGGGAGCAGCTTCCAAAAGTAGATGCAAGAACCTTGTAAAAGATACGGCTGCTTTATTTGAAGAAATGTGCTTTGTACTCTTATAAATAATGAAAGATCTATTTCAAAATTTATATAACCGTGTGTGTGTGTGTGTGTATACAGGTAGTCCTCAACTTATGACTAGTCCCTTAGTGACTGTTACTTTGTTAACAAAGTTACAACAGACCTCGCCAGGGGTATTTAAGACCTGGTTTCAAAGTCCCGATGGCCATCCCCTTGTGGTCATATGACTGCATTTTGGGTGCTTGGCAATCATCCCGCATTTACAATAGTTTGCAGCATCCCCCAATCATATATTCGCATTTTATGACTATTGCCAAAAATGGGTATTTACTTCTGGTTTTTGGCAAAGCTGGCTGATAGTGAACCACTGGTTTCCTTAACAACCACTGTGGTCACTTTAGGACAACTCTACAACTGCAGCATTTGCGTAACAACTGCTGCAAAAAAGGTTGTAAAATGAGACCAGTCACATGGGTGATCCACTTTATAACTGTCACGAGTTATGGCTGTGATGGGCAAGCTCCATTATGGTTGTAAATCAAGGACTACCTGTAATATTAAACCTTTTAACAGAAAAAAACGTACAATTCATATATATGTAAAAATAAAATATTTTAGGGAACTCTGCAGTGTTTTTATTCCTTCACTGGACCATGTGGAAAATCCTACAGACAATGCCATTCCATGGGTAGTTTGGTTGTTTCCCAAAGTAAATAACCCAAGCTGGAAATAAATCGAAATGTCCCAGACACATTGTTCCAGAGGAAACATTTAGATTATATCTAATTTATAGGATTTACTTCTGGAAATTGCTACCAGAATGACGTGATGCAGAGGAGATTGGCCCAATTTGAAGAAGGAAAAAAACATTTTGGATTTTTGTACACCCCATTATTAACAATATTGAGGACTGTAATCCCAAATAGGAGTATAATAGGATACTCCAGTTCATATGGGTTAACATTCTAACATTAAAATTCAAGTGACAATTGCATCATTTTAAGTTTTCTTAAAAAAATAGGGTTCCTAGCTACTCTTACCATCATTACAAAGAATTCCAGTTCTTCCATATGGACAGAGGCACGCAATGTCCTGGTTGGATTTAGGAAAACAAGTTGCTCCATTTCCACATGGATTCTTCTCACAGTTTGAAAACTGACATAATTTTCCAGAATAGATAAGAGGGCATTCACAGAACCAGTTCTCTGTGTCACTGTTGGAAGGAAGGGAGGGAAGATATATAAATATATATATAATATATATAGACACACACTGAAGTATTTCCTAGAAAGGAATACCAGTCATCCTACTACCTCAAATCCACTAATGAATGCACAAAGCAATTTTCAATCACAATTTCTTTGCGTATGATTCAGAGGTCTTGTTCAGTTTGGGTGTTTTGGGTGTTTTGCTCTAAAATGTTGTTCCTTTATGTTTTATGATTAAGTGTAACATTTGAAGGCTGTTTTAAAACATTTGCCAGCTTCTCTTGCTATTTGTTAATCATTATTATGTTACATAATAAGAGGTGCTCAGATTATTTGTGAAGTTGACTTCTTGCAGCACTGTTCTGTTTTCAGGTTTTCCAAAGCACAAATAAGGCCAAAGGGATATTTTTATCTTAAAAGTATTTCCAAAAGAAAGTTTTATAACTGGACTTGCCTACCAGGCATGAAGTTGGGACCAACTCAGGCATGTAGCTTGAACTGAAAAGCAACTGGTAGACTGGGCTAGGATGGTGCCTGAAGCCACTGAAGCCCTTCAGATGCAAAGAGGGACCCTTGGGAATCACCCCACATACTCTTGGATTGATCTGCAGCTGCCTAGTCAAGGAGAAACTAGAGTCTTCCTAAACTGAGGGTCTGTCAATTGGAAAGCTGGGAGGAGATTGCAGTCCAACTCTTGACTTTTTATCTAGCGATGCTTTGTTTAATTTACTATTTGTTTTTTTTTCTTTGATCTATCTCTGGAATGCTAAGGGCTCGATTCTTTTTGGATTATATCCTGTTTCCCTTTGCTGAATCACAATATTTCTGGAGTTTCCTGAAAGGCTTATCTGCTTTTGGAAGATTTATTGCAACAGCAAGGAGGGAGGAATGACGACCTTAACTCCTTACATGCGTGTAGGAGGGAATTAAAATGAAAAGTGTTTGGAATGATGGACTGTCTGCAGTATGTTAAATTCCTTGGAAAAACAGAAGTCCTGAAATTAAAATGTTAGGTGTATGGTATTTTGAATTGTGTCATTTTAGGAAGGAGTCCATCTTTTTGTTTCTTTATTTGGATTATCATGGGTTTGTTTACCTTGTGTTACTTTTTTTTTTACTGTGGATTGGTAGTTGTCTGATAACAGTGACATGTAAAAAGTGGATCTGCTGAATTAACTCTTCACCATCCAGAAAAACTGATAACTGTTTTGTATCTTTCTTCTTCTTCTTTTCCTCTCAATATATTAGAAGAGGAGAGATAGCTACAAAAAACAGCTATTGAGGCAGATTTTGGATGAAATTCGGAAACACAATGAAAATATAGAGGCGAGAATGGAAGTCTGGGGCAGAAACTTGCAGGAGATATTTGAGAAAAATATACAAAAATAGAACTATTTTAGAGGGAAAAATAGCTGAGAATATTGCAAAAAGTAAAGTTAGAAGTTGAAGGATAGATATAAAATGAGCCAGTCTGGGATTAAATCCATGGAAATAAAGGAAAAAATGGAAACCTCTGGTATAAGAGTTGAAGAAATCAACTTACCAGTGGAAAAGTTTGCAGTTAGTCAGGTATTGCTGAGTTTATGGAAAAAATAAATTTTTCTCAGATTGGGAGAAATTATCCTTGAAGCAAACAGGTAAAAATAAAGATGGAATAATTAGTGATTATTTATTACTGAATAATAGACTTGATAGAGTGAATTTACCTCTGGTGGAAGGTTACTTGCTTAGGGATCTGTAAGAAGATTCACTGAAGAACAAACATTGGAAAATGTTCTCAAGGGAATTTTGTTATGGTGAATAAAGAACTAGTTTTACTGAGAGAAATTTCAGTAGGATATATGAGGGTGGTATGTTTATTTGGTGTATGGAATTTTAAATTTATTAATTCAGTGTTTAAGGATTATTTTGATTGTGAGTTCTTAATGTGCTGTGGACTGTTTGTGGATGCTCACTATGTCTTCAACTCTGCTGCTGAAGATTCAATTGTGCCTTATGATACTTTCTACAGGAGTGAGAAGAGAAAGAATTAAATATGCTTATACCAATAATTCTTCTGAAGGAAGACAATTTAAATAAGTTTCTAACTGTTTAGAAATTGTGCTGGAACTTTCTGCTGCTGAATTAGATTAAATAAATCTTCATGGGTGAACTTAATGATTTTGGGATAAGTTTATATGTTTAGATGAAGTATTATTTGACAAAAAATTAAGATAATTAAAATATAGATATATAGTGTTCAATGTATTCTTATTATAGTCGAAGACCAGTACAGATAATATGAATATAAAATTTAAAAGGTTAAAATATATTTATAAAATTACATAACTAATCCCTATTCAGTGAGTCCCAAGATGGGGCCTATATAAAATCATAATTTGAGCACTAAAATTAGACTGAATATAATAGCATTTAAAATTGCAACATGGTAAAAATATCTAAAACCATTGCCAACAAAGTGATAATGTCTAAAATCTTTAAATGATGAGAGAACATCTCTTTGTCCTGATTTTTATCTTGTCAAACTAAAGCCAACAAGGAAGTTGGATCTGGCTGAATGCTTCAAAATCAAAGCTCTCTGATGTAACGTAGGATGGGATACTTTGTTAAACAGTAGAAGCAACAACAACACAATTCACTGCTTAAGCAACAAAAGGAAATGTGCAATCACAATATTATAAGTAACACCCAGAGCTCTTTCTAAGAAAGCTATATTTATTAATAGAAGCAAATAAATAAACCCGGTGACACTCATAGCACCTAACAGTTCATTAGTGGGAGCCCTTCCGCTATCCAAGGCAAAGTGAATCTCAGTTGGGATGCTTTCTAAAATGATCCTCTTGACTGATGCTCCAGACATCTCCTTTGAAAAGGAGAGCACAATCAGCTGCCTTAATACATTTCTGTCTATTATAGATTCACCAGTGCTGCTAGAGATGAGAGCCAAAGGAAATATCAATGGATATGTGGCACTGAAAGCTCTCTGTTTTCAATTATTTTGATATCTAGGTTTTCATTCTTATAACAGAAGTAATGGGCACATAAAGAAAGTCATGAAGGGTACAATCTGTGGAAAGATTTTCATGCAGTTCTGTATAGGTCTTGTTCATTTAATAAGGTTTGCACTCAGTTTGGGCATAAGTTCAAAATTTTATTTATTTTTATTTTTTTATCATACTTCTAAACTGTCCATCTCTCTCAAAATTGTTATAAATGCTGCTATTGGCAAATACACTCTTTAGAAAATATTATTAGGACTGTACTGCATATATGTTAAATATATATTTCAGAAAGTGATCTTGTGGAAATGGTCATTCCCTCATAAAAATACTTTTATTTACAGATAAATATAAAAATTCATGTCCCAGGATAATACTGCATCCCTCAAGCTGAGTCAATCTTTGGCTTTAAAATTTCATTATTCTGAGCTTTCGAGCCTATACTCAAACTCATCATCAGAGAATCAAAAGACATGCCTTCACAACATTGCAATCTATCCCCATGCTGCATTCCCACCTCCCCCCTTATATTCAAATAAGCTTCTACATCACACTGTTATCGGTTAGCTTCCTCTACTTGCTTCCCCTGTACTTTCTGCAGAGCACCTGGTAGGTAGGTGGCAATTCTGTGTTTCTATTAACAGATAGGGGGCCAGATTCCCATGCCGCAATTACCTCCCTGACAGTATCTACTGTCCTCTAATTCTACTCAATTACAACTCCCATATTCTTCATCATTGGCCATGCTGATTATGGCTGCTGTGAGTTGCGGATTAACAACATTTCAACAGATTACAGGTTTCCCACCCCTATATTAAAACCTAGCAGTCCTTACAGATATCCTGTGGCCCTGGAAAGAGAATTCAATTGGAAAGAAATTTAATATTTAAAATACAGATAAACCTTGCTTAATGCCCATTTCTTCAGTGACTGTTCAAAGTTACAGCAATGCTGAGTGAATAGTACTTATGCCTGGTCCTCAAAGTTACATCTGTTGCAATACTTCTATGGTCACATGAACAAAATGTGGATGCTTGACAGCCTGAATATACTTACAACTATAAAGATGCTTCAGTTCTCTCTACTTGTCTATTTCCCCCCATCTTTGCTCTTTTGGCCACCCTGCACAACAACACTCCTTGATGGCAGCAACACTGGGGTTGAAGAAGATGCTTGGGGCCTTCAGTAATCAACTAGCTGTCACTACCCAGGGCCTCTACTTCAGCTTCAGAACTGGCCTGCTGAGGAGCACCATCTTAAGCCCTGTGCCATGCCAGCCATCCCAACACCACAGCACAAAGCCTTAGCCATCCTCACCACCCTGCACTCCACAGGTACACCCAGCTAACCTTCACCATCTTCTTCTGACTGCTGATGAGGCACACCTGGCCTGGCCCTATGCAAGGCAGCTGCTGGAAAGCCAATATTCTTCAGAAGATTTCAGAAGGCTTCTGAAACCTTGCAAGAAGAAACCTTGCACCCACCATTCTAAAAAATGCACACAGTTTTTGGGATGCTTCTCAGAAGCTTTCCAAAGGCTTTTTAAAGCACTGCAGAACCAACACATGTGATTTGGAGAATGATGTGTTCAGACTTCTTGCATGGTTTCAGAAGGCCTCAGAAATTTTCTAAAGCATCACAAGAATAGTGCACACTATTTGGAGAATGGTGCAAGCATTCTTGGGAAGAAAGCCTAAATTGCCAGTGGCTACCTTTTTGTTGTTCAGTCACGCAGTTGTGTCTGACTCTTCGCGACCCCATGGACTGCATTACGCCAGGCCTCCTGTCTTGCACTGCCTCCTGGAGTCTTCCCAAGCTCACACCCATCACACTGACTATGCTATCCATCCATCTCATCC
>JANHZU010004438.1:262982-273403 GCA_032468055.1 Acrochordus granulatus
TACTGGAAAAATTATACAACATAAAACACTGATTATATCTGCAAATAATATAGTAAGTATAGTATCTTACTTCATACAAAGTCATTTATTAGTAGGTGCCTTAATCTATAGAAATCAAATATAAAAAATATTACTGGTAGCATATATATACATATATACATATATATTATATTTATATAATATAAAAATATTACTGGTAGCATATATATACACTGTATATATATATTCAATTTCATTGAATTAAAGGGAGAAAAGATGAACAATGAAACACTTGACATGGTGGAAGATTTTCATGAAAATTCTTTGGTGGAAGGAAGAGTCCAAATGCAGCTTTCTGTTAGACAGTACATTGGTAATTCAATTAACTTGAAGGAGCTAGCTTATTCTATAAATATACAACAAAAGAAATCACATTTGATAAAATGAGTGGAAAAGTACTGCTGACCAACTGGGGGCAAGAAATTGCATGATTGTTCTTTGAAAGGACAAGAAAACCTTAAGATAGAAGTTCAAGAAATGTACTGTTTCTTCATAGTAAAAGAAGGGTTTGGGAAAGAAAAATCAGGGATATAAATAACCCAGTGGACAATTTAATTCGACAAGCTAGACCACCAACATCAATAGAGTAATGTATGTTAATATATTATTTCAAATGTTTTAATGAAAACAGGTAAAGTGATATGTTCGTAATCTGGTTTTCCTTGTTTTAGCCTGAACTTTCATCCCAAGTCATGGAGTTCCCTGAAACTGAAATAATAGAAAATGCAAATATACACACACCAAGACTGAACAACAGAAGGTAAGAAACCGCCACATGCAGGCCCTCAAATCAAGCACAACATTTCTGTAACAATGATACCCAACACACCATTTCTATTTTGTCATTGGGAACAATCAGCCACTGATAAAAGAATTGTCTCTCTATTGGAATTGGAGTAGCTAGAATCACCTCTCTAGTTAGAACATATTATACACTGTGTGTGTGTGCATGTGTGTGTGTATCATTTTCAGATGCAATCTCTCAACATTTCTTATGGGGAACAAAGCAGCAGATACCAACACACAGTTAATGATGGCCTTTGTTAAAAGTTTCAAGTCCAGTCAACTACTTGAAAAATCCAGAGGATGTAGAGAACACATCAAAACTAGTCAAGGAAAAGGACTTGGGAAGAATGTGATCTGTATTATTGATGCAGATGGCCGATCTTGCTGGGATTCAGAAATTAAGCCATGCCAGTCCTGGTTTAGACTGTCAGAAAATACCAGGATAGTAGCCTAGAGAGGAAAATCTTATATTGTCTATTCTGTTGTTTTCTTCAGTCTCTCTCCCTCCTTCCCTCCTGCCCTTCACCACTCAGAAGAATGGCGAACTACTTCTGTACTGTTATTGAGATAATTATGTGGAAGCTCTTAAGGATCAGGTTTGATTTGAAAAAGTCTTTCAAACTTTCTTTTTTTATCTTTGAAAAACAGACAAACATCAGTTTAGAATCTGTAGCTTTCTACCTTAGTTCAAATAAGTAGGTAAGACTGTTATTTCCTGAAGAGCTAAATAAGCAGAAAGGGAAGGAATCCTACGTATATGCTAAAGCAGGAAAATTAATAGAATCTGCACCATTTATTTATTCTCTGTCTCTGATGATTTGCCTATATGTTCATGCCAAATTGTTCCTTGGGTGATTGTAATCTAGCAAATAATATCCCATTTGCTGGGAAGGGGATTGCTATTATGCCCACAACTATGACATATTACCAATCTACATCAACAGATGTTTCTGCATTATTTGAGTGATCCGGGGGTCACCCCAGACCACTTCATGACATCAATGAATAAGCAAACTACAGCAATGGAAAATTTAGGAGGCTTTCGCCCTGGATAAATCTGTTGAACTATATTTTATGGGTGGTGTCAGGGATAGAATTGGGGACCACATTTTCTTGGAAAAAACCAAGGGCAGACCTGAAAAAAGGAGGAAATTTGAAAAAGGTTCATCATGATAACAAATTATAACTGTTTATGTTTATAACTGTGCATTAAAAATAAAAATTTAAGAGCAAAACCAAAAAACAAACTTTACAGAAACATAGAATAAAAATATCTAAAACCAAACTGCATATGTAAATATATTTTAAAAAGACAAGTCAGTTTCCATAGTTTTCACAAGAATGTGAAAGACTGCATTCAGTGGTACCATTTGTACAGCAAAAGTTAAATGACTTTTATTATTTAAATGATGAATATGAAGGACAAAAGTGAGTTTTTGAAAAATAAATCTAAAGGAAGGCTTTCTGAAATAAAGGACTCTCCTTTATAATAAGAGACGTATGTTCATTGTAAGGATAGAATATCAAAACCTATTGAGCTCTCTACAGTTACACTGAAATACAATTTTTAAAGAATGTCCATTGTCCAATTATTTAAAGATGGCCATTGAATACCACTTAATTACATTTGAAATAAAAATCACAGAGTAGGCCTACAGTATATTCTAACTAAATGCTTGGGGTGCAAGTGGACATGACCCTTAAAAAGACATTATTATTAACAACAGTTAAACACAACAATTTTGAAAATACTAATTTTATAGTTATTTTAATACAAGTAGATAAAAGTGAAAATAAAAATGAGATGCTGCTTCCAGTGGAATAGTTTGTACTCCACAATTCAACTCTGAGCTACAGATATTCTCTTTTGTTAGTTTGTACTTTATCTTATATTATTTTCAAGCTTTTCCATATAATAGCTGTGTTCTGTAATTTCTTCATGTCTTTCTTTTTCCCTTTGGTTTTTTTTCCTTTTAATGTCTTTCATAAAATATGTACTGTAACTTAAAATGTAGAGACGACAGAATAAAATTATGGGTGCATCTTCAATCCTTCCTAGACTTTTGACTCCTCTGTTCAAGATTTTGCTTCTTTTGGTAATGCTGAAATTGAATCCATCCACACTTAACAAAAATGAAGATGAAAGGGAGTCAAGGAACTGGGAAATAGGAATCGATTAGCATCTCCACTAATGAGAATCCAATCTACCCCAAACCTAGTAAAGCTCCTGTATTGCAAAACATGTGACATATGTTTTACCATTTGAGGTGGGTTCATAAGAAAATTGGCTCAGCTTCCAACACTGATGATACTATGGGATCAAAAGAGTCATTTGGGGGGAGCAAAACTTAAAGCTCTACTCTAAAAATGTCTTTGCTAACAAAGGAATCCTGAAATTGTCAAATGAGAGTCAAACATTCATGATTTCAGTAAGATGTATTCTTAGATTCATTTTATTTTGTTGTACATAGAATTGGAGATGTTCTGTGAGAACATGTGGGTGTTCCAAAGCCAGAATCTGATCAGAGCAAGGATTAGTAAAATTAGATTTTATTACCACGGTAGAAAGAAAAATCCATTCCTTACAGGAAAGGCACTATAGGAATAAGCAAAGCTTAGCTCCTAATTAATTACTTCCTACCAGGAGAAGAATTCAGCAGCATGTGCTCTGTGCATGTGTGCCTGGGAGTAAAAGTAAAAGGAAGTAGCCTCAGACTGAAAACCATTCCAAAACTGATAGCATGATAGACAAAGAGGGGACATGGAGTACATTCTTAACTTTCTATCTACACCCCACTTCCTCCTTATGACTAGTAAATCATGAGCTTCTGAAATTATTACATACTTTGCCATTAGAATTGGACTTTCAACAGTTAGGTTGTTCAAGCCTCATGTGCTCTAAAACCCAGAAGCTAATTTCCACCACCACCCATCCCAATACGCTCTATCTTTACTCTCCTCTTGAATTTTACATCATTCATCCTCTCCTCTTAAGGTAATTACAACAGGCAGAGGCGAGCAAGGCCACCTGCAGTAGAAGAGAGATAAGGCACAGGAGGTCAAGGGAATGAATAATGGAAGGGGCTAACATCACTGGCAACATCATGCGGCCTTTAAAAAGCTCAATGTCCACATTGTAAAGTGTGGCATTTGCTGTTGTTCCTGTGACTTACAATTGCATGTACATGATTGGCTTTGTAGTCCTCTGAGGATGGGCTCTGGGACGAGTCTGAAGGCTAAGGAGAATAAATATATTTTGAACTCAGAGTGTGATTTATGGATTTTGCAGCAAGAACGTGGGAGTCAGATATCTGTGATGAATGGTAAGCTAATTTTTTCACAACAAAATCCTATACAAATCAACTCTCTAATAAGTTCTATTGAGGCTTCTTCCTAATATTGAATTTGTAGTAGTTTTTAAGAAGTACAGCTCAAATATGCTTTTACTTTCACAGAAAACTCAAATATACTTTTACTTTGGCCTGCATGGCTGATATTTTGCTAGTATACTTGCAGCTCCTAGCCTGGACACAAATAAAAATTGAATAGATCATATATTGCTCCATTATTGCTGACCTAGATCTAGCGCATTGCAGCCACATGACAGGATCTCTAGACATAGAAGCCCTTTTCAAGATCTTAATTTTTACTGCTGACCAGGATTAAAACAACAAGATTAAAACATTCTATCAAGATTATAAAGCCTTTAAAGACATTATGTTGTGCTGGATATTAAGGAAATATTCAGTCTTTTGATTCTTCTGTAAATGTAATGGCATTGTGCAGCATAGATCAATATGGAAGACAAAAGATGCTAGCTAAATATATATTTAACTATTCTCAGTTCACCAAATAATCATTAAATTCTTGATAATGAATTGGACACATATATTAGTGCTTAATTAGACTGCAGTCTAATAATACTGGTCTGCCTTGAAAAATTTTGATCTCTGTAGATGGGAAGGATGTTCCAATGAAGATGATCAGGTAGGTTAAAACAGCATTCTTTCTCCCAGCAATTGCTGTTACTCATTTAAATTGGTACCCCCATGATGCCATTTTCTTTGGACAAGTGAAAATCCAGAATAATTAATAATGGCAAGCGCAAGACATGTACCTGTTTGAGACAGAAACAGTCATATAGCATTATTCCACTTTATATTCAAAATATATTAATGCGGGTAATGGGAGAAAATTAATAACATTTTCTCTGAATCAATAGAGAACAGTATATTGTTATTAAACTTGTCTGATCTATTGTGTTCCTACTCTAGGAATCCACAGTCTCTCCCTCTCTAGCATTTAAGCTGTGCTTTGCTTCACATCTCCTTGCTCTCTGTTCAAGATTTTCCTCTTTTGTAATGCTAAAATCGAACCTATCCATGCTGACCTTCCTTTTCTGTCTTGTTCTTCCATCCCTCCCTTACCCAAAACCATTTTTTTACCCTTTCTTCTTTACCTTATTACCTTCCAAAAACTGGTCCTATCTTCTGCGTTCCATCAGTCAACCTACCTGCCATTATCTACTCTCCCCATCACATTATTGACCACTGTCTCTTTCTTCTTCCTTAATTAGCATCACTATTTCCCCTATTTCCAAACCAATCTTCACTGAAAGAACTCTGGTTATTTTTACCTGCTCATCCTTAAGCCTAACACTAATCAGTCTTATTTGCCACACAAACCTGCTTCATTTAATCAACTAGGCTTTATCCAAAAGAACTCTAGGAATGTTCCTCTGAAAGTAATCCATTTTCATTCGGATTCCTTTTTATTTTACCCAATGGAAGAAGAGGTGGTGGATTGCTGTAGTCAATTGATTTCATGGGTCAGGTTCAAGAATCAGGAAAGGTGGGGGAGCTATGGAAACCAAACATTGTTTGGAAATACTGGTTTTTAGCCATAAATAGTTCCTTTCCAAAATATTGTATAATTTATCAAAATAAGTTGTTAGTTATACATGATCAAATCTTGCAAATTAATTGGCTCCCAATGAAAGAGAAAAGTCTAGAGTTGTCTCCCAACATTATAGAACAGAACCATAGGTTCTGATAGATATCCCCATTATTTTATGTTCTCGTTTTAATGTTAGAGCTATTCTGTGGACAACTGGACATCATGCTATGGGTACTTTTATGTACGTACTCTGCTTCATAGCTATAAGGTTCATGTTTGGCTGGAAATTCACAGTGTAAGGATGACAACGCCAAGTTACAACTTGAACAATTTATCTTTAGTAAGTTACTAAAACTTATTTGTGTAGTTTGACTTGTATATGACTTTTAAATGATGCTTTTTATCTCTTTTTATAATTTGTTTTATAAAGTACCATTTTAATTTTATAAAACTATTTTTTTGAATGAAAACTGGCTCAAATATTTCCTGCAAATAAAACACTCACTGAAATAAAGGGAGTCATATTATTGAGCAACCACAGCTTGTATAGATCTAGAATGACAATTGCTGTGTTATTTGTTAAATTTATATCCCATATTCTCTCTAGGAGTTCACCTTTTGAAACTGCACCCATCATTAGCAATGAATTTTTATTTTAACATGCGGTATGTTCAATAATATTTTGATTCATGATGCTTAGAAGCAACTACTTAAGCTCTTCTCCTGGGCAACACAAATGAATTCTACTGTCAATTTCTTACTTTTTCTCCATTCAGGCATTTCTCTACCGTATAGCTATATTAACTGGTTTGTGGTTTTGGTATGTCCCTTTCATTGCAGCAACATTTTTTCCTCCAAAAATTGATGTTATAAGGTATTGTCAGGTTTAGACACACTAACTGGATAAAGAAGAACTAAGAGAAAAAAAGTGACTGTAAAAAAATTATATTGCAAAGCACATCTGCTTTTAGAATAAGTACCAAACACATTTTATTTTGAATTGAGTAAAAATGAATGCAATATTACTTGTATTTATTACAATAGTACTTGTTCCTTATTTGAGTTCAGTACTACTTTATACTACTTGTAGTTACATGTTCAACATTAGGTTTCAAAAATACACCTCAAATTTTCCAGATTACCAGGGTTTAAATCTGTTAGGAATTTTAATGTCCTGAAGGCAGGGAAGGGATTTTTTTTTCTTTTGCTATTGGAGACTATTTCTGCATAAAAGATAAATTAGTAAATAAATTACTGAATTTAGTAGCTGCAGGAAACGTGGCAGGTGAGAGTATACCACTGGTGTTTATAGGCCTTGGAGCAATTAGAAGGGTAGGTTCATTTATGTGTAAGTAACTATATACTAGAGTATCAAGTTGGTAAACGTTATCATGTATTGAGACGGTACATAACAACGTCAATGTCAGAGTGCATGATTTGTTCAGGTGCATGATTCATATAGATATTAATACTGTATTTACTTTGGGCTATAGGGATAACTGGGATCCTACTTGTATACTGGCTGCCTTGCTGCCTAGTTGAATCTTTATCTGGATCTGATCCACATGCTGGTATGGGAATTTCCTCACCTTTTGGTAATGTGTGTCTGCAATCCCCATGCCCTGGAAGATGGGTCTGGGAAAGATGTAGGATTTCATAGCTTCCGTGGTAATAATGGGTCCATCACATATACGTGAACACATGTTGAACCATGTGCCTTGGGGCAATTGTTGGATGATCTGCATGTGGAGGGCATTTCTGTTTGCCCATTGTCATAATCAGTTCCTGATTTGGATGAGATTAAGTTCTACAAAGCAAGAGGTCTGCCCCAGATATCTAGAAGGATCTAGAAGGGTTCCTGAGGGCACTTCAAAGATTACCCAGCAAACTGGTGAGAAATCTGGTATAGTAATTATTGTTTAGTTACCTGCTGATGACAAGAGGTGACCCAGATTCTTAACAAGCTATCTCCTTAGTGGTCTCCACCTGTTCTTTGTTCCTAGATGACTCCTTTATTTACTGGGGAGCTTCAGAAAATGAAAGAGCAGAGGTGATGCCTAGGGCCTTATTTCAGACTAAAACAGAATCTGACAAGCTCAGATTTGGATCTAAGCCATGTAAAACATTTATATTTCTCCTCTCTTAGTGGACTGCCAGCCATTGCCCTTATTTAAAATTTTGAATTCCTTTCTGGAGCAGAATAAGAAAATATTCCATCTGGCCATTGTAACAATTTGACAGTATTTTGTAGGTAAAGCTGCTCAGATTCACTTTAACCTTTACTCTTTGAGGGCTGGATCTACAATGATGACTGAGGTCACCAGTGAGCCAGACTCATAGCATACATGGTTCCTTTTGACAGCAGGTGGGAATGTGACTGTCTGAATCCAGGTAGTGGTTAATCCTTACTGAGACCTCTCAGATTCAGATATTTTATTGGCCAAGCATGGTTAGATATGCAAGAAATTTGACGCTGTACAGCAGCTCTCAGTATACTTGCAAGAGAACAGTAAATTAAATAATAACAAAAACAAATAAATGAAATTATGAATTCAACAGTAAAGTGTGCATCCAAATATGCAGGCAATAGAAAAGGAATATAGATTAAGTACACTTAATTAGAATTAGAACCACAATCTATTGATAAGTATGTATGTACCTTAGACAGAATTTCTGGTTAATTTAAAATTCTTTGCACTTTGTGTCCTGTCATATACCATGAGTTAAGTATTCAGATGAATGATGGCAGGGGAGAAAAATGTCCCTATGTCTTATTGTTTTGGTATGCAATACCCTAAAGTGCTGTCCAGAGGGAAGAGGTTCAAACAAATTATGTCCAAAGTAAGAGGGGCCTGCAGATATCTTCTCCACCCTTCTCTTTACCATCTCAACATACAGTTCCTCCATAGAGGGCAGGCTAGCTGCAATTATTCTTTCTGCAGTCCTGAATGTCTATAGTAATGTACTATCACAAGAGGCCTTTCTAGATCTAAGTAGTTTTGACACCAAAACCCAGTCTCCAATCTTCTCTTTCTTGGAGAAAATTGTTGAGAACATGGTGGTATGGCAGTTACATTAACTAAGAGGAAACATAAATGTATTTACTGTATATACATTTCAATCAGATATCAGTCCCAGACGTACAGTCGGGCAGAAACAGCATTGGTTGCACTAGTGGATGACTCTCAGGACTTGAATGGGATTGTGTATTTTCCTGGTTCTTTGAATTTTTCAGTGGCAATTGACACTATCAACCATAGTATCCTTCCTTGATTTTCTACAACAATTGGAAATTGGGGTCCTGCTCTTCAGTGGTTCAACTGCTTCCAACCCAACATATGGGTTGCTTTTTCTTTCCTTTGCTATTTAAATCTACATGAAGCTAGGGAGAGAATATGTAGAATCATCAATAAAATGATAATATCTAATTCTATATTACCATCCTAGGCACAGCTGGTGATGCTATGGAAGTCTTTTTCCAGTGCCTGAGGCTGTCAGGATCTGGGTAGAAGGAAACAGAGTCTTGGCTAGCTCCATTGTTTCCCTTTCTAGGGGAGGCATTATTTATGAAGAAGCAGGTCCATGGTTTAGGGTTTTTCCTGAAGTCATGGTTCCTGAATTGTTCAGAGGGCCTTTGGTGCTTGAGGTTATCTTGCTAGACCTGCTTAATTTTTAATTGCGTGGTTTCTTTGTATTATGTTTTAATAAGAGATGGATGTAGGATATCAATTATAATTTAATCTCTTTTTGATGTTTTGGGATTAGTGTTTGCTTTTACTGTGAATATTTTAAATTGTTGATTGCTGTTAAATTTATTGTGCATTCTTCATTATGCATATATGCTATGCTGTGGAAATTTTTAATTTTGTGGTAAGGCAGCATGAGTCTATATGGAAGTGGTTGTATATACATTCATTTGCTTAATCAGTCAGTCAATCAGTCAGTCAATCAATCAATTGTAATCCTTTTATCTTCAGTATTATCACATGGCTATAACTTTGAGCTAATACCATTTGTTTTATGAAAGGAGAGTCAAGTAGAGCTAACAGATGAGGATCTGTAAGATTCTTTCTTACAGAGACTCCAAGTGGTCACTAATAATTTACTGTTATACATTCTCTGTATAAGGCTGTCTGTTCCTCATGTTCAGAGGCAGCGGGAAAGAGCTTGTGCATGCAGCCAGAGCCCCAGTCTATTGAACCATCTGAAGGCAAGGTTTTCTAAAACTTAGAAATCTGCTTTAGCGCTGATAAGCGTATTCCAACCCAACACTGCTGTCCACCTCTTTGTAGCTGTAATGTACCTACTTTAGTGCAATTTTCTTTCTGAAATGTGAAAATACTATAGGTCTTGTTTTTAACTTTCAGAATGCCAGTACTCATGACACCAGTATCAAGGCAAAAACCTGCTGAGACAACACCATGAGAATTTTCCTCAAACAAAGGCATGGATTGAACAGCATGATGGACAGGGCAGTAAACTTATTGTTCTATTTAAATAAACAAAAGAAAAAAAAACTATTCATGGACTTTTCTGGCATCCTCAGTTCTATTCAACCTGAATATGTACGCCTTCTGACCAAATAAGATACCTTACAATAACACCCTCAGTTTAACAGATCAGGAGACTTAAACAGTGTCCCTGAAAGCAACATGTCTGCAAATTCCAAATGGAATAGTACAAGCAGAACTGGGCAAACA
>JANHZU010004438.1:273601-285387 GCA_032468055.1 Acrochordus granulatus
TGGGCAAACAGAATTTTATGCATGCATACTTTACTCCCACTGTAGCACATGCATAACATAACATGGATTTTATGATTGGAAATTTAAAATAGCAAGTGGAATTTTACAAACATGCAAAAGCATATAGGTTTCAGATAGATTTTGTCTATGACATCTGAATTTCATTAAACTGAGATCCAGTAAACCAAATGTTTATTGTACGTTGCAATCATAACTGTACACTGAGAAGGAGGTCTGCCCTAATGTTAATAGTAATTCATTAATACTAAATAACTTTAATATTAATTATTTCCCTTCTATTTTTTTGGCCTAGAAACTGATACAGGAAACCTTTTGAAAAGGCAATGAAAGACCAGCCTAAAGGACATTTTTAAAAACCTCCTACACACACACTAAACTTCATTTAGTTTGTGTAAGATCTTTCTTGAATGGTATGTATGTAATTGGGCCATCCAATCAAAAGTTTTATTCAAGCATGACTTAGTATATATAGCATTACATTTAAATATGATATCTGTTGGCTCAAATCATGAGTCATACTACCTGAAGAAAGCTATAATGCATAAAATGTTGAACTTGGAATAGTAGACCACATATCTCACTTGGATGGAATATAATTCATTAAACAAATGGACATTTTATTAAAAATTGTTTATTTTACCTGTGTAATCAATTTTTTTATTCTTTAATATAGTCTAGAGAAGGAAGAGGAATCCCTGAATATTTTACATACTATGTCTTCATCCAATTTGTCACTTAGTCATTCCTGAAGGCACAAAACCTGTTTTAAGTTATCAATTCCTCTTTGAATTGGTTCTATAATCCTTCGAAATTAAGGTGAGCAAGTTGTTGACCAATCCAAAAATTTGCCAACTTAGGGTTATATTTAGAAAATTTTGAGAAAAGAGTTTCTAACTTGGATTTCTTTGCCCATTAATCCCATGTATTTTGAATTATATCTTACAGACAAATAATTACTTGTGCAGGCATAAACTTGTTATTTCAAAATCAGAATTCTCTGATCCAAACTCTTTCCTTCCTGGAGGTGAAAATTTCTTAATGGAAATACATGAGGAACTGTCAACCAGAGTGCTGCAGGATGCCTGTGGTGAGTGAATGAATTACTTTAATTCATTTGCAACAATAAACTATTTTTTCTGAACTACAAATAATGAAAATGCATTATGTGTGGTTAAGGAAAAGGAAAAAAAGAAAGCAAACATACAGAGAATGAAACGGTTGCATAAAACAAGGAAGGAAAAAGCTTGCTTTATCTGTTTTGTCACTTGAAGAAAGTCGCACCAAATCTTGACATAAATTTCTTTGAACAAAAGAAATCCTTTAAATGAATTCAGTGACTAATAGAAGCAAATAAAACACTTGGGAAAGAAAGGCACAAAAAATGGAACACTAGCAGAAATCTTATTCCTGGTGCCATTATGAAAAGGATTTCCTGCTTTTCTTCCTCTGCCACTTTTTTCTGAAGCATTCAAGGTAACTGAGAAAATAATCCATAGATCATAACAGCTTGAGTGGTCTCTCAAAAACTTTTACAAATTAAAATAATTTTTACAATTTAAAAGTTTTGGCAGATTGTACAATACCTATTTTAGCTGCAGCATAGGTGTATATATATAGTTTCTATTTATAGACAACAATCTCGGATCTGCATATAGATGGTGACTGGAATCCTTTTCTTTTGGTAATTTTCAAAGATTGACCTTTCTGATCTAGCAAGCCAAGTTACTTCATCTCCAAATCAGCATTTTATTTCCAAATGGTCTATTTTACACTAACTGTTTTACTTATAAACTGAGGTTGCTAAACTAGTTTACATCAAATCATGTATCAGTGTTAACTCTATGCATAGTATTCAAGGACAATTAATGTCTTGTGTCAGTACTGAATATTTTCAAGTGTAATGTTAATCTAAATGACACAGAAACTTTTGGCCAGGTTGTTTTGACAGCTACAGTATGAGTGGTGTACCTAAGAATCGATTTTATATATATATAAAAAAGCTTCCAAATAAGCTGTTCAAATCCAATTCTTACTAATTTTTACTTGGTCTTCAGGTGTATGTGATCAACAAATTAAGCTGTGGTACATATAGAATCCACATGTCCTTGGTATTTAATTAAAATGCAGCAGAAACCTGGGAAGATTTGTGGCTTGCTGAAAGCAGCCTGAATAATTTAGTTCAGAAGCTTAAACTAGCATAAAACATTATTCTGTAACAGTAGGTTAACTGCCTGTTGGCATTCTGGAAGATGCCAAAGACCAAACCGTTCTGCAGAACATTCTCCGTAGACTTGGCCATCTTTTATTTTCTATTGATTAACTGGAACTTTGGAGCTTGATTGCTTTTTAATTGTTCTAAGTAAAGGCTTTAACTTTTACTGTGGATGTTTTTAAATTGCCTACATTTTGTAAACCACAGAGGGTTGACTCAGATTGTGGTGGAATGTAAATGTAGCATCAATACATCATGAAAAACAAAACATATCTTTGCATTTTTACATTTCATACACCTTTTCTAAAATTACATTAGCTTACCTAAGCAATTAAAAATGGACCTGATAATATTTGATAAAAATCTAAAAATGTGATTGCTTAGGACTAGCATTTAGGACTCTCCTATCCATGCACAGTGAACGGTAAGCCCATTAATCTCCATTAGCTTTACTCTCAGGAAATATACAGATAAGATGACAATATCATTCCCTCCCTCCCAAAATGGCCTGTTACTGTGTGCAGATTTCTGCCTTTTTTCAATATTGTCACCTTGGCTCCCTTCTTTTTCCAGATATGACTCATCAAACCAACAAATTATCTACTTGTTATGGGTGAAAAGGATAGCTATATGGTATAGCTCAGTATATGGGACTTTTATCAGTTGTTTTACTCAATGATGGCTTGCTGACAGCAGCAGCATGTGCTAAAGTACATTAAAGCATGTAGTTTATGAGATACTCTAGGGGGAAGTGTACCCTAAAGTACCAAAGGTGGTACCGATTTATCTATTTGCATTTTTACACGCTTTCAGACTGCTAGGTTGGCAGGATCTGGGGCAAGTAATGGGAACTCACCCTATTATGTAGCGCCTGGGCCTTGAACTCGGGCTGCCAACTTTCTGGCTGACAAACCCAGCAACTTAACCACTTGGCCACCGCTCTCCCTTTCTTAAGTTGAACCTAAAACAGGTGAGTGTTTTTTTAGTAAGAAAAGCTCCAGTGGATGTTTTATAAAATCTTTTGGTTGTTGAATGCAGGAAAAAGTACTGCATGCTTTTGAAAATGAAAGCCCTGTCTCTGGGCAGGTTTTAATTGTGACCCCGTCAGTAAACACTGATGTAGTACAATAGGACCTAGTAGAAACAGAAGCACCATAAAATATTAGTAGGCAGAAAAATGAAATTTAATAGATTCTAGTCATTCACAGAGCAAATTCAGCAAGGTGAATGCTTGTCACACACTAACAAGTGCTGGTTACATGTCCAGGCATGTTCATTCTTATTATTCCAGGCACACAGACTGTATTTTGAAAAATAAATGCTTGTCACATGGTAAAGAGATCCTGGTTATCTGTTCAGATGTATCTGGACAGAATCAAGGGACCTTTTTTTCCAAAGAGATGTCACCTAGTTGTGGTAATGAAACATCTGCAAGAAAACAACAAAGCTCAGAGAGTACGAAAGACTCCACATATGGGAAAAAAAGAATTCTGAGTGGTTGGTTGGTTTGAAAACTAAACTTGCAATTTTGAAGACCTCAGATACTGAGGATTTGACAAACCCTTTTACCTCTGCAGCTGGAGCCACCCAATGCCATGCTTATTAAAGTAGAGTTTTTAAGGAAAAAGCATCCACTGATGACAAGCTGCAATAAAATTTGTTGCTAAAATGTGCATAATTTTTTTTTCTTCAGGCCACTCTTGTGCGGCTGTAATAAAAATGCTGCAGTTTTAGGGAAGCTGAAGAGGAACAGGGGAATGTGGAGTCCTGCCAAGGACGCCAACTGGGTAAGTAATTGAATTTCATGTAAATATCTATGACCAATCATTACTTTGGAGAATTGCACTTTATAGTTTGTAGCCTCTAAATTAATGTAGAGCAGAGTTCAAAAGAGTCTACATTTATACTACTGTAATGATGACAATATTGTCACATTTTTTTCTGACCTGGAATATGGCTACTGTTCCATATAACATGGGGGCCGTGCTACACTCATTGTGATCCCAAGTGCTATAATTCAAGTCAGACTGGTCTGATTGTGACTATACTTCTGATTTGTGGGGACAGACCACCAGGAAAGGTGTGCATGTTATAACATAGCATGTGGTGACAGTTCATCTATTAAGAAACTATACATGTTCACTTTTTCAATGAACATGTTCTTTTAAAATCAATACGCAATCTTTTCTATATAGTCGTTCAATCTGTTGGAGCACGAAGTGATTGTAAGGGATATTTATTACATGCCTGATAATATAGGGGGCTGGGTGTGAGTGAGCACTTCCTATTTCAAGAAGGCAGCAGACGTTATTTTTTTTAAATACAATATAGGAAACAGATCACGATGTGGTTTTCAGGGCAAGAGGCTCATATTCTTCATAAGCCTACAAGAGTCAATTTTCTTAGAAATCAAATAGCTGTGTCCAGCATACCTGAGCAGAAGCAGGCTGATCTCAAAAAGTACCCTTTTATTATACACTGCTTTTTTTTTTTGAAATACCAGTATTTCTAGCACACACCATTTCTTCTTCCCCATAAACCAACGTTATCTGATTCTCCTGCTCCTCCACTGGGAAATTCTAAGCATTCACCAAAAGTTCTCAGTGTTAATCTTCTCACAGTTGGTACTGTTCAATGTCACACTCTTCATTTTAGCATTCAACTGCTGTTCCAGAAAGCAAATCTGTATGTTTTTGGATCTGCTGATTTGCACTCAGTGACTATGGTGCTGAATAGGATTCTCCTTATCAACTGGTCTAAATAATCATTTAGTGGAAGCATCCATGGCCCTCCCCAGCTGATAAAGATGACTCAACATCATGTTACATGCCATTCACCCTCAAACCGTCCAAGACCCTGTACAATTCCAATTATGCGTAATTGAGCAATGGATACTTCTCATTAAGATCTGGTGGGTGATGTTCAATCATTTTCCAAGATGTGGCAGCTGTCTCCATGTCAATAAGATCACATGAGGAGACTTCATAGTAGGACACATAAAGTTATATAAAAAATTCTTCTGATTTTACCACTATGGATGTTTAGTGAGATTGATGCTCTGCCCAACATTATCCTACAGAAAGTTTAAAAAGAGATTAACCATATTAACCTTTGAACAGTGTACATTTCATTTTTTGTAGTTCAGAATGTACTAGTCTTTAGTTTGTTCCCACCTGCACCATTTAAGCTGTCTGCTGACTTCCTGCTTTTGCCTGAGATGAGTATTGATATATTTCAAAGAGAGTATGCTAGTCTTTCTTTTAAAAATGCCAAACTTCATGGAGTCAGTAATTTTGTCCCCCACCCCAAATCATCAGCCAGTTCTGTGTTGTACAACAGCCTAATCAAAACCCTCTCTTTATCATTGTGTGATAAAGACATTGTGTCACACAATGGGATCGTTGTGTTTCTATGCAGCTTGCTCACACTGTAAATATTACCTTACTTCTTGATTTTTAAGGTGAGACTTAGAAAGAAAGACCCTTAACAGATACATTTTAATTTTAGTGACACCAAAATAGCTTTGCTTGTCTCCCAAATTCTCATGAATTATTTCTAGATAGCCAATTGCATACCCTTTTTCTTGTTTGCCTAAGGATAAAAGCTGGTAAAATCATAACAGGAGTTTTTTTCCCCATTAGATTTTTGCTTGTAGTACAGATGTGTCACATTTATTTTATCTCTAAAGAAAGCATCCTGAGGATACAAGTGGGCTGGAAGTTTCTTTCTGACTATAAACTGCTTCAAGGAAGGATAAATCACTAACTTGGCATCACATCTACAGTATGTTTCCAGATGCAACACTCAACTTGACTTTGTGTGATTGTACAGAATCTCCTAGGTCATGTGAAACAAATCATGGAAGTTCTTCATGAAGTAGTTGATAGAGCAATCATGAAGAAAACAATCAGATATTGTGGGCTTACCACTTATAAGCAAATAATAAACCGTATGACAACGAAAATTTCTTAATTGTTATTCAAGCCCTGCAAAACATGGTGAATATTCAAATTCTCCTTGAACTTTCTTAATATTCATATATATCAACTTTGTATGCATGGTACAGAATACCTTTTCTAGGTTTGGAAGTTTTTTTAGGTTTTTCTAGCCATTGAAAGTTCCTAATGCAACTCATTTTTCTTCTGATATATAAAACAGAATTGGGCCATCAGACAGACAGATTTATTTATTTATTTTGGTGCCTTCAAATCAGATTTTGACTGCCTGGATTAATTCCTCAAGTTTTCTGGGCAAGGTTTTTTTTAGAAGTGGTTTTGCCATTGCCTGCGAGTCAAAGTATTTGGCTTTGTGCTCAAAGTGGGATTAGAACTCACACTCTCCCAGTTTCTAGCAGACAGAAACTTGTGTGACTTTCTGAAAAGGATCAGTGCAGCAAATTTTATGCACAACAGTAATATTCTCTTCAGTGCCTGTGAGGAACTCAGACTCTGAGGTTTTTATCACTTGTTCCCTGAAATACTAATAAGCTTCCCTAAATACCTCTTCATCTTGTTTGCAGTGGTGACCTAGGGCTCTTTTCATTTCAGACAGAGGATTTGCATCAACAGCATGCCATTTCAGAAAATCCTCTCTCTTCTTAGGCATCTCGTATCAGGACTGTATCTCTTGGCCTCAGGAAGATTCTTGATTGGCTTTTGTATCAAACAAGTGGGGAGATTCCCTTTGCTTGGGCAGCTTGCTTAATTTAAGAGACCTATCAATAAGTTGAGTCTGAAAGTCTGGCACAGGAGCTTTTCAGACTACATCAGATGCTCAGCTTGAGTCAGCTGTCTTGGATCTAGGTATCCTTCTTGTATCTTGGAACTTTGTGCAATGCAAATTCTGCAAGCTTTGTATTTATACATTTTTTTTCACAAACTGGACCGGGTATTTAACCCATAAAATGTTCATCTAATTACATCACCATCATCCTCTTCCAGGATATCAATGGCTTTGACCTAATTTGGCATGCAGATTTTTGTTTCCTGCCAACATTTCCTGCCAATATGGTAATCAGTGTATCATATCTACTGGCATTTGATGTAGTTTCAAAAAGCAAATGCACTTCCATATTTTTAACCACTTCGTACCATTGCCTACATTATTTTTGACATATTTTTGTGGGATTAAATATATTAGTTCTACCTGTATCACACCATATCTTATTCTTACAATTTTCTCATTCTTTGCCAATTGTGTACATCTTTGGAAATGACACTTAGAATGGCAAAACAATTTGCACATAATACATTTCATACTTCAGTACAGTCACTTCATAACTATCTTTCATCAGATTTGTGTGGCAGTTGTCACTTGTAGTTAAAGACATATGACAGCAACAACATTCACCTGAGGTTAATTTACTTTTGATATTTTTGACCCTATAGAAATTATTGTCATGTAGCAACACAAACTCTTTTTCATGTTGAGGCATGTCTGTGAAAAAAAGTGTCAGCCCCCCTCTCACTCATAACACAAACTTTGGATTGTTATACCGAAATGTTCTTTGGTATAACATGTACCTGTGAAAACCTAATTATTGTCTGTGTGGAAATATCCAGTCTGCAGTGCAGATCTCTGACTGTAGCAATGATTTCTTACTTTGAAATGCTTCACAAATAGACCAGACTTCTCATAAAACATAGAGGTATGTCCTGTTCATTGAAATCTACCAAATGTTAACTTTTTTGTTCTCTACGATTCATTACCCTAGATTCTTGAGCATTGTTCTGCTACTACATGTACCATGTTGTTAACCGCTAGGAGTTGTTTATAGTATTTGTCCCAGTTGTTGCAGGATCAACTTGTTTTGTACTCTGCTTGCTCTACTTCATATAGTAAGCTACTAATGCATGTGGAAAGAAGAGATTTTGGTTTTTTGAATAGCTTGTTGCAGAGGGAGGTCAGAGAAGGAGGTAGTGGCTCAAGATCATCCAGCAGGCTTCAGTGCCTAAGAGAGAATGTCCGTAGAACCTGTCCCTTCCTTGTCCAACATTGTAATTGGTATCTTACCACATTGACTCTTTTTTTAAGTTCTGGGAATCCTGATAGAATATGATAGTATATCAATTGATTAAATAATCCCAGTTAATAAGGGATTATAGAGGTAATCTGATAATGTCCTAATACTATAAAGTCAGTGAATTTAGATTATAACATAGCATTGTAAACAGCACATTAGTTCCTTCTGATATCAGCCTTCTTGTCTTACAAACTACAGTTGAGAAGATAATCTTAAAAATGCTTGGTTGGACTTTGGCTTTCATCTATAACTTGGCTAGCATTATTGCTTTTCCTATCTAGGACAGCTGAATCTGAAAAAAAAAAACCCTCAGCAGTTGTGATTCCCAGTTGTGATTCACTAATGTGCACTACGTCAGCAAGATTTGCCAGGCAATCTAAGGATAAAAAATACATCTCACTTTTGCTCACTTCCTGAAAATGTAAACTAATTCCTTAAGGAAAAAAAATATTAGCGAAAAGGACAGCATTCAGTTTTAAGATTATTTTTTTTCCCAGCGAAGGTATTCTAAATACAGGTTATTATTATCCACATAATATGAAGACCTCTGTTCAGAAAAACACCACAGGCAGAGATAGAATTTTTCTCTCCAAACTTTAATAAAAAATTGTCCTATAAGATGACCTCTGACCAATTATTTTCTTCTTTCAGCAGAAAGGGAAGACAAAATGGGAGCCATGATGAACAATGCTATCATATTTTAGCCAAAGAAATAGCAGCCCTAAAATTTTCAGCAGTTATCCATTTTTCTGTAATGTATGAAAACAATTATGAATTTGGGACAGGGCCCTTTTGAAGCTGAGTTGAAAAGAATCATCATAAAGATAATTGCCTATGGAATAAACCAGCTTGTTTTGTCCCATAGTTATTTCTCATTTTTTTTAGTTCTGAACAAACAAGTTTCATACATTTTTGAAACATTCCTCCCTTCAGCCTGGCTACATCATTCGGCTTGGCTAATCATAATGGCTGAGTGCTTTTCCCAGAAAGAATATCATATCTGAAAGGGCTGAAAGCAATGAAACATTGTCAATCAGCCTTCAGCATTTCTGGATGGAGTTACAATTGCCACCCAAGGTAAATTTATCATGTAAGACAGCTGTGCTACTAAAAATGCAGACTTTTTCCTTGTAGAACAACTGCAGGAAGCTAACATGTTAAATTACAAAGGTATCCTATACACAGAAAGACTGATCAGAGCAAATTGGTTATCCATCCCTGATTAGCCACAGACAGCTAGAGATGGCTTTCACTCTTCTCCATGCCCTTCCACCAGCACCAGTTCATTTGACCTTGCTGCAGAGGTACTTGATAAAACCATATAGTGACATATTTTCTGTATACTGACTCCCTATTAGTTGAGTTTTAATTTATTTTATACTCCTCAGGCTATTCTATAGAGTACTACTCAGATAAAATTCAAGAATATTAACATTTCTTTCCACAAAACCAGTCCTTGGGTTGCTAGAAAATCAGGTGCCATTCTTGTAATTCATTAACAAAGAAATCTCAGTTGTAGAAAGAGGATCCAGAGGTTTTAAGATACATTCAAATTCAAAATTAATCACCAGCATGTACCAACTGCCAAGGGTGTTAGAAATAGAATCACTTAGAAAACAATGTCAGTGGCTTTCTGACTACACTAAGGGTCTATTCACATAGAATGGGAAGAATTATGCGTCTTGTTTTCCAAATATCTGATTTGTAGTCCTTATCATTTTCACTGCATTATGAACTTTCTAAAAGAGTTTGATTTTCAAAGTGAATTTCCATGTGTTGGAAATATATGAAACATAACATTAATATAAGTAATTGAAAAGTAATAAGTAATTTGTTTATTTAGTTGGGAGCCTTGTGTTTTACAACCTTGAGAAATTTAGTTAAGACCAAAAACAGAGCACTATGAAACAAAAGCCATATAAGTTAAACAAAAAGTTGTGAATGCCTTGTTCAGAAGCTTCAGAATATATTGGAACCCAGAATAATCATGACATACAATCTACTTTTTGAGAGATTGCTAAACAGGCCAAGTTCAACTTGATAGAATAACCCTTCAGAAACGAGAAACAGTTGGATTTCACTCTATTCTCTAGATTCAGAAATCCATAGGATTTGTTGGAGGTATGAATCCAAAAGCACTGACTCTTTAGCACCTGATGACCTACTGACCACAAGATATAAATTAAGAGTTAAGGATTTACTCTGTGACTGTCACTCTGCCTTCTTATCACTAGTACCTGATATGGTGCTAATGTAAATTCACTTCTTTCTGCCTTTCTGCCTAAGATTTTTCTCTTAGTAGGATATACATAAATCAGGAGTGTGATTAGAGCACACCTTATAACCTTTTCTCCCTGCTTAAACTATTGCAAACAAATGGTAGTTACTGTTAGTAACTAACTGTTACTATAAAATGGTAAAGCCTTCATCTCCTGCTGCTTTGATGTTAGTGCAAAATTTTATTTTTGCATTCTTTGCATACATATATTTTTTTGAAAAATATGATATTCACACTAAGAAAACAACAGATTGTCTCATTGTTTCACACTGTTTCTCTGACAAGGAAAATGTTTCAAGAGTAGCTGCAACTTGGTCAATCTTTTTGTGAACAGAGAGATCATTGTAAGCATATGTATTTTCTTCACACCTGAGTATTTGCAAAATATCTACATGAGGGAAAGGTTTTATTTTCTTAAAAAAGTGATAGTGTCTTGAAACCACTATTACTTAGAACATTATTATTTAGAACATAGTCATTTTCATTAATTTGACTTAATTATAATCAAATCTAATTTGATCCCCTAGAAAGCTTTTCAGTATAAAACTCTTGAAGTTTTGAACAAATTTCAGCTATTCAGAATCTGTATCACCACCGCTGATCTTAAAAGGGAGATATGTTATCATTATCTTTCTTGAGTTCATTATGATAATTCTGCAAGGAAGCTGAGATGTTGCTGGATAAATTAGCTTCTGAGATTCTGATGTTTCCATTGTTCTTATCTGATATCTGAAAGCCATCAGTCCTGTATTGAAATATATTGTAAATGGAATCTGATTTTTTTAGTCTTAATTAACATTAAGAGAAGCAGCTGCAAGTGTTAATGGCTACTGAATAATAATAGTAAGAATCATTGCTAAGTAGATAAATTGAGACATGCATCTATAATATATTCATGGATGATTGTAATTAACTTCCTGGTTGTGCTCAGCCCAGTGGATCTGAATTCATGTATGTTTAAATTTTGACAAGTTTTTATGCATTCATAAATAAGTATCCAACAAGCTCTATTACAATGGCCTTGACATAACCATTGGTATAAATAATTTTATGCGTTCTTTCCACAACACTTATAATCACATTTAATGTTAGCTAAACCTAGACAGCATATTAAAAAGCAGAGATGTCACCTTGCTGACAAAGGTCCATATGATCAAAGCTATTTTTTTCCCAGTAGTAATGTATGGCTGTGAGAGCTGGACCATAAGGAAGGCTGAGCATCGAAGAATTGATGCCTCTGAATTGTGGTGCTG
>JANHZU010004438.1:315901-338379 GCA_032468055.1 Acrochordus granulatus
CTATATATTATATATATCTATATATATATAGATATATATATCTATATATCTGCAATATATATCTATATAATATCTATATATTATATATATAGATATATAACTTATATATCTGTAAGACAGATCAAACGTTATCTTAGCAATAATCTGGAGATTTAGAGTTTGGCAAAGTATTACATTTGCAATGCTACCTTGGATTAGTTAAAGATTTGGTATGTTTTAATGTTGCTGATGGTTTCTTTTATATAAGAGATGTTTCAGTTGCAAGTATAGTTCATATATTCCCATGTCAACCTTGTTGTTCAGTCACTCAGTTGTGTCTGACTTTTCATGACCCCCTGGCCTGCAGCACATCACAACTCCCTGTTCTGTGCTGCCTCCTGGAGTCTGCCCATGATGCCCATGGCCATCATGTCTCCCAATGCTATCTAACCATCTCATCTTCTGCCAGCCCCTTCTCCTTTTGTCTTCAATCTTTTCCAGAATCATGGTATTTTCCAATGAGTACTCTGCTCACATTAGATGGCCAAAGTATTTGAGTTTCAGCTTCAATGTCTGTACTTCCAATGAGCAATCAGGGTTGATTTCCTTTAGGATTGACAAGTTTGATCTCCTTGCATTCCAAAGGACTCTCAAGAATTCTCTCCAGCAACACAATTCGAAGGCATCAATTTTAGTGCTCAGCCTTCCTTATAGTCCAACTCTCACAGCCATACATTACAACTGGGAAAAACATACCTTTGACAATCTGGACCTTTGTTGGCAAGGTGATCTCTCTGCTTGTTAATATGTTGTCTAGTTTTACCATAGCTTTCCTACCAAGGAGCAAATGTCTTTTAATTTCCACCTTTAATGTCCACCTTACTGATCTGAAATATTCATTTATCTGGCTTCAGCAACAGAAGGATTTCGTTTGAATATGTATTTCAGTTCTGTGAATCTATTTCAGAAGGACTGAAAAATGGCTCCCTCTCCTCTGGAGTTTGTTTTGCAAAATATTTTGAACTCAGAATGTCTAGTTTGGATTCATGATCTAGGCTATGAATCATGTGGAAAAAATATGCAAAACAATGTGTAGAAAAAATGTCAAGCATGGCAAGGCAAAGTATTACATGGCCACTGCCCAAAAAACTAGTAAGGCAAAGTTGATAACAAGACCTGGGAATGGTTAAGGGAAGGAAAGTTGAAGAAACAGAGAGAAGGTAATTCTGGTTGCACAAGACCCAGCTTTAGGAACAAATGCATACAAAGTTAGAATTAAGAAAACAGCAACAGACAGCAATTTTTGCCTCTGAAAAGAAGCTGAAGAATCAGTGGACCATTTGGTTAGCTGCTGCAAGAAGATCACACAAACTGACTTCAAACAACAGTATAATCAAGTAGCAACAATAGTGCATTGGAATATCTGCAAGAAATAGCATTTGTGTACATTGGGACCCATGAAATAGAAAATGAAGAAACTAAAATGCTCTGGGACTTTAGAATTTAAACAAACATCTATCACATAACACCCCAGATTTTACAATTATTGATAAGAAAGACAAAAAAGTCTAGATACTGGACTTTGCAGTATCCACTAGATACTGGAGACAGCAAAATAGAAGAGAACAAATTGGAGAAAATTACAAAATACCAAGACTTGCAAATAGAAGTAGAATTACTGTGGCAAAATAAAGCGAAGTAGTACCAATAATGACTGGCACTTTGGGTGTTATCTCAAAATATCTGGAGCACCACTTGAACACCACTGGCATTGACAAAATCACCAGTCAATTGCAAAAGGCAGCTTTACTTGGTAAGGCTTACTTTCTGCACCATTTTATACCATCAAACAACATCTTCCTATGGAAGGGTCCTTGGGAAGAGTTCAATAGAGGGATTAAAATGCCAAATCCAGTCTAAACATTTGCTTGACTGTGTGCCCAACCATAATTATAACACAGCATGAGAAAAATATTTAAATGTTACCCTGTGCTATAATCTAAATGTAGACTTCACATGTATATATATTTACACCCACTAGACGAAGCCCATTTTTTTCAACTTATCAGAAAAATTCAAAGTATATTTGAGCCAGTGTCTGAGCTCAGTTCTTTTGGGCTCTTTTAGTTTCCCTTTCCTCTTAGGGATCCACCTGAGCTGATTATTTGTCACTTGAAATAATTTCTACATTGTAATCATACATAGTGGATTAACAAACCATTGTCTTCTAAGAACATCCTTCAGCATTTCTGTCTCCTACTCTTCTTTTTAACTAGGAGAAAAGCTTGCATATGAATCTTTAATGTTTCACACCATCTACATTATTGCCTATATATAAAGCTGGAATATCACAGTCATGTTTAATGAGGTGACACATCTTGTCATCCTGACTGGATTGGTTATTGGATAGATGTATGAAACTTGGTTTAACTGTGAATTGGATCTGACATTGGCTCTTGTTCTTGACTTAATTCACCTCCCAAGAACATGGTTATTTCTAGTTACCTTAAAATACAGAATGTTTACTTCTTTCACTCTTCTTCATTTGTATGCAGTAAGATTCTTCAGTAGATACCTGATTATTCATTTATTTTGTTCATTTATTATCACACATAATGAAATGATATTATTCCGGTATCTTAAAACCCTTTGAAAGCTTTAAGAAATTAGTCTAAATTAATTATGGCTTGATTATCTATATTGTCCTTCCATGTGGTAAGAATTTTACCATTTATGAATTATAAGTAAATGATACAATGTCATTAGCAACCGCAAAATAGGTTTAGTTAATTGTTTATTTCTATGCAGCCTGAGTTGCATGAGGGTAGAGTGTATGACCCTACTTCCTCATCCCACAACACTACTGTGATCTGCACTGGCCTTTCCCTAATGCTATTGACCAAGTGGGGAAGAATTTGAAGCAGGGAATGGATAAAGTTGTTTCAACAGACTGAATCTCTATGAGCTTATGGGATTTCATCTCATAGAGAGAGAGTGTGTTCTCTCATAGGGAGAGAATGCTCCGCAGACCACCATTAGCCAATTTTTTGACCAACATGGAAATAATACTGGAAAGGGGGCAACATAGCTGCAAATTTGGGAATTGCCTTTCTTCACCCAACTAAGATTGCATGAAGGAAAATATCTTTATGAGACTTCAATAGCACCGTTGGGCAAGAGATTGTTGTACTTACTAAAAAAATTGGGGGAATCTCAAAAGGACCCCACAAACATAGTGGGTTTTAACACACAACAATTGTTCATTGATAAATTACTGGTAATCAGTTTCATGTGTAGCAGAATCTATATAATAGTCCTATCTTCCTCTCCTTTACTCTGCCCCCCTCATCCCAATTTAAATCCTACATTACTCTAGCCACTTTTTTCATTTGATGAAATGAATGCAGTTATGAAAACTTATGACTTTCAATGAAATTTGTTAGTCAGAAAGATGCTCCCAGAGTCATCCTTATTTTTTGCACAAGGTTAGTATTTGTATACTATCTGATCTTTTGAACCGCATTCTTTGAATCACTCCATCTTCCAATAACATGATTTAATCCCCACTTACTAGGATCCTCTGGGGTGACTTGTCTTCAACTACTATGGACTCATGATTTAGGATTAAATCTTTATACCCACCCCAATTTCTCTTACAAAATGAAAAATTAGATCATCTTCTCTTATATTATTTGATGAGTATCCATTCTTAAAATATTTTTGAAATCCAGAAATCTTACCTTGTATCAAATAATCAGACATATAGGACTGTACTGTTCATTTCTTCACCTTGCATTTGTAAATTTAAACTCTACCAACTAAACTGAAGTTTAATTAATGAAAAGGTATAGACCACTATTCTGCCTGCACTGAGGTGCTTTCTGTCCTATGTATCATGTACTCTAAATTTATTTTACAAGCTCCAAGCTTATTGCTTTCATCATATAAATTATAAACATGAAAACTGGGCCATGTATATAAGACTGATGTTTTATTTGTTACACTGACATATGTCATCAAAAGAACTGCATGCATGCAATCCTGGTGTTTTGGCTTGATTATTTCAGAAGGATAATGCCATTCATTGAATATTAATATATACAGCAGAAATACTATCAGCATGTTGATCCTTCAGGTCAAACCCTCTTCTATGTATATTTGAATATGTGGCACAGCGCAAAAGAAACTAGCATGAATGATTACTTCCCTGCATGAAAATCTAGCAGTTTTCTGCAGTTTATTCAGATTCATAAATCTACTACTATTCCTTATAATTTCTCTAAGGAAAAAGTAAAGTTACATGAGTTTTTATTTTTAATCATCATTTTAGGGTTAAAAATAGAGCTTTATTTTTGTTTCCAAGAATGTCCCTATGTTCATTTTGGATGCCACCTGCTTTTTGGAGTTAAAGACAAAGGAAAAATAGTAGAAAGATGAGAAACCGCTGAAGAAGCTAAAAACATCTTTAGTAATTTGTCATATAACAAGTCCATATTTTAGAAGTGACCATGCTCCCATAGCAGCTGTTTAGCAGCGAGAAAGCCCTTCTATAACATCCATTTGTAATTATGTGTACAACTTGGATTCAACATTTCTAGTGTGCCCATTAGGGCCAAAATGTTGGGTCGCCCCAGTTTGTAATTGTTGTGCACTGTGGAAGACTATGAAATTCAGAGAAAGAAAAATGAAAGACTATGAAATTCAGAGAAAGAAAGATGGTTTCATGTTTATTCAAACTCTGCAGGGACACTTTGTTTGCGAAGACCAAGAAGACTTTGGCAGAACATAAAAAGACACTATAATGAGATCATGCCCTCTTTAAGTATTTGTTTAATTGACTTGAGTGGTTGTCACAATTATTTTTGTTATTTGACAGCTGAACTAAAAGAACTTAAATGTTTCTTTTTTCAAACACATGGAAAGGCCCTATAACGAGGAAGAAATATCCAACATTATTTAATATTGAATTTAAGTTGCAAAGCAAAGAAAAAAATCAAAATAAATGAGATGACCTATGTGCATGCTTTGATTGCAATAAGGATTGTAAATTGTATCTAAAGAAGCAAACTCATATCCTTCAATAAAGTCTTGACTGTATTGACTATAGTAGCTTACATGTAGCTAGCAATAGATAAAATGAATACTAAGAGCTGTAATATTAGAAATCTGTTTTGTAATATTTTCTTTACTTGCTATGCTTCTGAGATTTCTAAAACAGGCAACAGAAATTAGTACAGTACAAAGGAATTTTTGACATCCTTTCTGCATTGGATTTCAGCAGAAATTGTTTCAATATAGTTTGCAGCTCAGGTCAAGAAAGGATATACTGTATTTTACAGTGTTGAAACTGTAATGGAACATACAATATTTGTAGCCAAAAAACCCCTGTAGAAACTCAAAGTGGTATTTTGATTTATTTAAGTTTATTTTAGTATATATGATTTGAATTAATAATATGGAAGAAACATCTTTGGGGACATTACTAGATCATAAGGAGGAGAAGAGAAAGAGGAGATCCAGTAGTAGAAACTGATGTCAATTTATTTAATTTAAACTGAACTACTTAAAATACATTTTATTTCACATTTATAACCAAAACAACTTTATTGCATATTGAAAAACTTAATTCCAAAATGATGTCCTATTTTATAAACTGAGAAGCAAGTATTTGAGTTTGCCACAAAATAGGCAGTATTTTATGGATGAAACTTCTGATCGCTAGGCCACAAAACATGTTAGAGGTAGTCCTTGTAACTGAGCCTGAAATTTCACTCATATATTATGATGGTTGTAAAGTGGGTCATCATGTGATTGCAGCTGATTTTATGACCCTTTCTGCAGTGGTTATAAAGTGAATACTGTGGTTATTAAGCAAACCCACTGCTTTCTGTGGGACATTTTTTTCTGGAAACCAGAAGATTGTAAATTGCAGTCATGTGACTGCGGGATGCAAATGGCTGTAAATGCAAGCTAGTTGTTGAGCACCCAAAATATGGTCATGTGACCATGGGGAGGACATTGTAACTTTAAATCTGGATCATAAATCCCTTTTTCAGGGTCTGTCATAATTCCAAATGGTCACTAAATGACTGGTTGTAAGTTGAAGGCTATCTGTATTATAGAAGAAAGCAAAGCCTTGTTCATTTTGTTTTCCCACAACATTCCTCCCCACGGTATCATATAAATATTGGTAATTTATACAGTTTATTCTCCCTGGCACTATCCACCATAGGCCAAGACATCTGATCTTAAAAATTAAAGAAAATAAATGAAAAAATGCAGAGGCAAAGCAAAAAATGAACAAGGCTACTGGAACTCAGCCCTCAGTCTTTAACTGGGGAAAGCAATTTAGAATACGTTGCACTTATTAAGTTACAAAGTTCTCATTTAATCAGAACTCTGTTACTGTTAGCTGTTTGTTGTGCAGACAGAAAAAAAGGGAATTATCTCTATTTAAGTGCTAGTTTAATTATGCATATCTAGCTTACAACAAGTCTTTTCTGCAAATGCTGAGCTGTGGGAATGTCTGATTCCTCCAACTTTCTGAGAGACAAAAATTATGCAAATAAAACTATGTGGATTCATAGTATGAATTATCAATAGACCCTGTCTAGGCAGTGGAGAGAAGGGGCTCCCCATTTATCCATTGTTATTTCAGCCCCACTTGGTTTGATTTCAGAAATCAGAGATAAATCTATATTTTCTATGCAATCCAGAAAAATTGGGATTAATTAAAAGCTTCAGTCCAAATTCTGTTGTATTGATTTTGACCCTATTCCAATACTGGCAGAACTATGTAAAGTTATTTGAATTATTCTATGGACTTTACTATTGATTGAGAAAGCTGCACTGATAGTCTATAACTTAATGAAAAATAAAATAATAAGTCACTTGACAGTGAGATGAGCTGCTGAGAGTTGTTTGAGTTTGGTGGCATATAAATTTAACAAACAAACAAACAAACACAAATTAAGGAAACAAACAATAAGCTGCATATTTTCAGTGGTACTTTTGAATGTCTATTCAAAGCCCCAGATTATAATTATATACTTATAATTCTTCAAAGGAATGTATGTTGCTCTTAATTCAGGTCAAATTCCATACATCTATCCTTGTATGGTATATTCAGACTGATTTCAGATTCCAAGTGTCTCATCCAGAAAATCTTCCTTATTATTGACTACCTAATCTTCTCCACTTAAGGAACAGGGATAGCATAAGGGATATTCTTTAAAGAAATTACACATTACATCGTTGATCTTTCCAAGAGAAGAGACGCCAGCACTTGCCCTCTGAACTGAAGTTTCATCCAAGACCCAGATGGCCTCCCCATCCTAATGGTGTTTTGAAGGGCCTTGAAGACCTGTCTCTTTTCCAGACTTTTGGCAAGGGTGAAGCCCCTTGGTCGGTGGATAGGTAGGTAGGCAGACAGACAAACAGATAGATAATTTTCAGGAGATGACCTTCCCTTTGATTTTTCTTATGTTTTCATCCATAAATAAGCAAGCATGTTAACTGTTCAGCCTTCATTCACTTAAGGAAAGTCTTACCTCAGTGTGATCGGGACAAGGACATCCTGATTAATGGAGTGATTGGCAGTCACTGTCAAAATGTTTGGCGAAGGGCCACAGCCAAACTGAGCAGTTGGCTTCCCATCCACAAGGTAAAGATGAAGGAAATGCTCTTCTGAATATTCATCACTAGCTTTAATGAGAATGAAATTATATTTATCTAACATCTATACAGAGATTTTAAAAAAGTTCAATTATTTCTGTTTCCCACTCAGTCTTGATTTTTCCATTTGGTTCATATTCTCATTTCTCTCTCTCTCTTTTCTTTCTTTCTTTGGGGGGCAGAGAAGATAGTGAAGACATTTTGTTTCCTCCACTGTTTATAAGACCTTCCTCTTTCCCATAACAAGATAGTTCTGTATCTTTTTTTATTTTTTTATATCTTCCTTGTTCACCAATTCCTTTCCATTATAATGTAGTTCCCTCCCAATTGTGAGGATTTCCCATCTTTCTTTTATTTCGGAGACCAAAATGATACACAAAAATTCTCTGTCCAAATGAAAAAATAGCTCATTTTTTAAAAAAGATTTCTTAATCTGTACAAACCACAGCTGTGCTTTGTCTATTTGACAGTCTCTAGGAATATGTGGGGAGGGGAGATGCAGTTTTCAGTACATTCACATGAGCATTGGAAAACAGTGAGTGTCCTATAGTGGTCAGTACATAGTGTTCTCTTTGGACTTTTCTGCTTTCAAGTGCAATGATTATGTAGTAATGACTTAAGCAATAGAAAGTTATTTTGTATTGATGAAGATCTACCTGGTCCTACTCTATTTTATCTCTAGGCACCAACAAGCACAACCATCACTTAGCTTGTGAAGCCTTCCAGAAATGATCCCGCTCTGCCCTAGTCTGTTTACTTATCTCCAGAGCAATGAGAAAGCAGAATCACCTCTCAACATGGCCAAGATAATTTTGGGAGAATCAAGAAATATGGGTCTGACTGATAGCTTGCTATTGTGTACCATCAGAATGTGCCTTCACAGGATTTGGGTCAGAATCTGGTTCAAGGATTAATTGGACTGATAGATTAAGACCTAGTTGCCTATTAAATCCAATTTAATATTGCCTAAATGCTACTACATACAGGCTGCATTCATAACAGAGAACAAACAATAAGTCTAGTTTTGTGACTGGCAACTAAAGATATTTGAGACATATAAGCAGGAGAATTTGAATGAACATAGCCCACCAAAGAAAAGAAAAAAGTCTGATTCAGTTATCCACAAGATCTTGTGAGTTGGTCATTCCAAAGGAAGAAATTCTTAAGCAATAGAAAGGGAAAAATTAGGAAAATGAAATATTAGAGCATCTTGCCATGAGCCAGCTGAAACTTAGAGTCATCACTGATGGTAAATGTAAGCATTTAAAATCATTCAGATTCAGATACTTTATTGGCCAAGCATGGTAACTGACTCTGGTACAGCAGCTCTCAGTATACTTGTAAGACAACAGTAAATAAAATAATAGCATAAACAAATAAATGCAATTATGAATTCAACAGTAAAGTTGTGGGCACAGAAGAGAATGCTGCCAGTAGGAAAGTAATATAGTAAAGTGTAGAATCAGAAATACAATCTGTTGATAAGTATGTGTACACCTTAGACAGAATTTCTGGGTTTATTTAGAATTCTTTGTACTTTGTGTCCTGTCATACAGCATGAGTCAAGTATTTAGCTGAACGATGGCATGGGGGAAAAATTTCCCTATGCTTGGTTGTTTTGGTATGCAATACCCTATAGTGCCATCTATGAAGGGCAGGCTAGCTGCAATTATTCTTTCTGCAGTTTTATTTATTGTAATCTGTACCTGTCCTTCATGGTTGCTGCACCAAATCAGGCAGTTATAGATGTACAAAGGACAGATTCAACTATTCCTCTATAGAACTATATCAGCAGCTCTTGAGGCAGGTTGAACATCTTGAACTGGTGCAGGAAGTACATCTCTGTTGTGCCTTCATAATAATATTGTTAATGTTAGCTGTCCATTTCAAGTCTTGGGAGATTATAGAGCCCAGAAACTTAAAAGACTATACTTCTGATACTATGTTGCTGAGTATGATAAGAGGAGGTGAAATAGGAGGACTCTTCCTAAAATCCACTGTCATCTCCACAGTTTTGAGCATATTCAGTTCTAGGTTGTTTCAACTGCACCACAGGGCCAGCTGTTCAAACTCACATTTGTACGCAGACTCAACACCACCTCTAATGAGTCCAGTGACTGTTGTATTATCTGCAAACTTCAGAATTTTGACAGAGGGGTCCCCAGAGGTACAGTCATTGGTGTAAAGGCAAAAGAGTAGTGGAGAGAGCACAGAACCCTGAGGAGCGCCAGTATTGATTGTCCAAGTACTGGATATAATTTCCCTTTGCCTCATCTATTATTTCCTGTCTGTCAGGAAGCTGGTTATCCACTTCCAGGTATGGGCATGCACAATGAACTGGGTCACTTTTGTAGTGAAGAATGTCTGGGATGATGGTGTTAAATGCTGAGCTGAAGTCCAGAAAAAGGACCCATCCATAGGTCCTTGGAGTATCAAGATATTGCAGGATGTAGTGCAGTGTCATATTGATAGCATCATCTGCTGACTTGTTTGCCCGATAGGCAAATTGCAGAGAGTCCAACAGTGGATCTGTGATGACTTTCAGATGGGCCAGCACCATCCTCTCAAAAGTCTTAATGACTACAGATGTTAAAGTGACAGGTCTGTAGTCACTTAGCCTGCTGATGGAGGCTTTCTTTAGAATTGTGATGATGGCAGTCATCCAGGTAGAATTATCTGGAAGTTCTTTTCTTTTGGATTGAGACATTTCACTGCTTATCCAAATAGCTTCTTCAGTCTGAGAAAAAATTGGTTGGGGGTGCCCATATCTGTCTTCCAGGGTGGATGCATTTCTCACTTAACCTGATTAGGCTCATTAAATGGACAGTAGGAGAAGCAAATAGATAGTCTTTGGGATGTAGCTGTTCAACTCCTAAATCCTTTACTCATTCCCAAGTGGGTCATTAAGTGTGACTTCCCTGGTGAACCTGTGGTCTTAATCTTCTTGGGGACTAATGAAAGAGCAGCATGAGAAATGGGGGACAAGTTGTGTCTGAACCCTCCACCTCTATTGAGAGAAAGATTTCCCACTTTGGCATTCCTTCACTCCTCTCTCAAAACTACCTATCTCCTATGTCCAAAATGTGAACATTATTGTCCTCAAATGAGTGTCCTTTTTCCTTTTGAAGAAGGTAAACTGCTGATTCTGGTCCTGTGGTGTGGCTTCTCCTGTGCTAGGCCATCCTCTTATGTAAAGGCTGTTTGGTTTCTCCAATATAAAGCTCTGAACACTTCTCACTGCACTGAATTACATATCCTACATTGCTCTTCTTATGCTTTGGTGTTTGATCTTTTAGGCTGTACAAGTCTCTGTCTCAGTGTGTTGGTGGGTTTGAAAAACACAGGTATGTGCAAGATGAGCACCTTGCTGCACGAGATTTCCACAAGACAAGCAAAAATTTTTAATAGAATTTATTTCAGTTGATGAGCGGCAACTCGCAAGACAAGCAAGCTTTGTGCAATAACTTACGCATCATCAGTCAGTGCGCTCTGTATTTCCCATTCAGGCAGCAACCACATGAGAGTTCTTGATGTCGCCATGTGCAGTTTACTCCATTACTGTCCATGTGCTGTCCTGTGAAACATTGCTGAGGGAAAAGGGAAAAGGCCCCTTTGCCTTCAGCGGTGGCGGCAGCGGATCCTCCAATCCAGCAGGGGGTGCCAGAAGCAGCCGGCCTAGCAATAGCCGAGGCCAGAACCTGCCTCGAAGCAGAGTTAGTTTGCTCTATTTCTGCTTTATATCGTGTGTTAATCATTGTTACTTGTTTCAGACATTAAGGGCAATCATTTCTCCATCAAATTCTGGTGAAAATTATTTTTTTTGTGAATATGTTTGGGGGCGTGAAACAGATTGTCTGACTTTCCATTGTTTCCTATGGGAAACTTCATTTCACTTTAAGAGCATTTCAGACTAAGAGCGTTCTTCCAGAACGGATCATCTCATCTTGCGAGGTTCCACTGTATCCACTTTAGCTTCTCTGGCACACCAGCCATGTAAGGAATGACAAGATTCTTCTACTGACTCTGAATCTCATCTCTGTCTGCCATTCTTTTGTTGGATCTAGATGTTGATTTAATAAAGGCCCAATTTGGATATCCACAGGCCTTAAGAGCTGTCCTCAGGTGCCTGTTTTCTTTCTTTTTGACATCCATGGAGGTGGGATGTAGTGTTCTGATGTAGTGTCCTAGTTTGTGTTGATGTGGGTGGTGGGAGTCAAACAGCAGGTATTGGTCTCCAGGTGTGGGTTTCCTGTAGATCTCTATTTCTAGCCTGCTGCAATAAGAACCTCATAGTCTAGGAATGCCAGCCTGTTGCCTTGGTGTCTTCCCTGATGAACTTGATGGTAGAGTCCATCGTGTTTGTATGGTTTGTGAAAGCCTGTACCTCCTAGACCTTGATTTTCACTTGGGTGTCATCCTCATATCTGAACCAGTGGATTGGTGCCATCCCCTGGAAAGAGCTGAGTGCTTTCTTCTCCATTTCTTCCATGTATAGATTGGCAACAATGGGTGACACAGGGAAACCCATGGCACACCTATGTTTCTGTCTATAGAAGTCACCTCTGTAGGTGAAATAAGTGGTGTTCAGACACAGGTCCAGAAGACAGCAGATCTAGTCTGAATTGTGGTTGTTCTCTTGTCAAGGGTGCTAGCATCTTCAAGTCTTTTCCTATTGCTCTTTGGGCATCAGTGGTGAGGATGCTGGTGAAGAGTGAGGTGACATCAAAGGATACCATGGTTTCATCTGTATCCAGTTTCAGAACCTTGACGTTAGAAGAAAATACTTCAGAGTTATAAATGTGGTGATCAATGTGTCCAACCAGAGGTGCTAGTATGGTGGCAAGGTATTTGGCAATATTATATATTGATGAATTAATGCTGCTGACAATGGGTCTGAGAGGAGCTCCTTCCTTATGGATCTTTGGGAGTCTGTAAAGGCAGAGAATGGCTTCTCCAGGATACAGGTGGTGGTAGGTTGCCCTGTTGATGGAGCTCTCTTCTTCCAATCATTTCAAGCTGTCTATCACCTTTTTCTTGTAACTGCTGGTGGGGACATTGCACAGCTTCAGTGATCTAGTGAAAATCTGTGTGAAGATAGGGGTCAATTGCGTAGCACAGTTTTTCAGGCTGTCATGCCGTCTGGGTCTGGTGCTTTTCTGATTTTTTGTTTTTGAAGGAAACTTTGGACATATTTTCCAGAATCACCAGAAGTGGGAGCCCAGGAAGGCCCAAGAGGAGGTAAAGATCCAGGAGGAGGGATGGATGTGGTTGTAGACGAAATATCTGCTGTTAATGTGACTGAGATGGGGTTGTTAGCAGTCGCTGTTTCTCAAACCTGCAGTAGAACATATTCAGGTCTTCTGCAGTTGATGGCTTTCCTCAACAGAGGGTGATGGACTCCTGGAGCTATTGAAGCTCTGTAAGCTTTTTCACACAGAAGTGGGATCATTAGCTGAAAATGCCAATTTTTCAGCTTTTCAGAGTAGTTCCTTTTTGCTACCTTGATCTCTCGAGTCAGTGTATTTTTGGCCTGGTTATACAGTAACCTATCCCTTTTCTTGTAGGCTTCTTTGTTGCAACAATGCTGCTTACATTTCACTGTAAGCCAAGACTTATTGTTGTATGTGTGCAAGGTTTTGATAGGCATGCACATGTCTTTGAAAAAACTTATATATGAAATCACAGTATCAGTAAGTTCATCCAAATCTGCTGAAGCAGCTTCAAAGACAGATAAGTCTGTGCAATCAAAGCAGGCTTGCAGCTTTAATTTCGTCTCCTCAGACCATCTCTTCACTGATCATCTCAAAGACAGATCATTAGACATTTTGGAATTAGTCCAGCAATTATGCATGAATCTTTCATACATTATACCCAGATGAAGTAAGAAAAAAATGAATAAAAATGATTTTGTTCTTGCAAGTCATCCAGTTCTTTGCCATCCAGCTGAACTATATTTAGATTAAAAAGGAAGCAAAAGGTATTGTATGCAGTTTAAACTATAACAGTTACTCCTGTATTTGATCCAGCAATGCATTTTTTTCAAATATCAACATTTGTGAAAGCAAAAAGACTTTTTCTTATTAATAATTTATTAAAGGAACATGTATAATTTGTCACCTGGAATATGGTCAAATATCTCAAACTTTAATCAGTTCTTTTTTTCCCCCCACAGAAAACACAGAAGTCCACTTGTTCATTTATTCTATAGCCATAGTAAAAATCTCCAAATTAGTGTCTGTTCAAAGAACAGTAGTTATGTGATTTTTTATATGTATATCTGACATTACTTTCTGTCACATCTCAACAAAGTTTATTGTATGGGAATCAGAATGCAAAAGACTCTTTAAAGATAAGGATAGCTCTTTTTTCATGATTTTAGCAAGTATCCATAATGTGTTTTACAGGTAGTTCTTGATTTACAACCACAATTGAGTCCTGAATTTTGGTTGTAACTTAAATTTACACTGATTGTAAATGACTCACATGGCTATTAAGTGAATCACATGATTGTTAAATGAATTACATGGTCATTAAATGAATCCAGCATATCCGATGGGTATTTTTTGTCATTTTATGTTGGAAAATGGCAAAAGCTGCTGCAAATTGTGGTCACATGACTAAGGGATGCCACAACTGATTCTAAAATTGACCCAATTGCTAAGTGCCTGAAATACACAGCAGTCATAACTTCAAGGATGGGTCATAAGTAGCTTTTTTGAAATCTAAAATTACTTCAACTGGTTGTTAAGTGACTGATCATTAAGCAAGGACTATTTGTACTACCAAGAATCTGTTTCAAAGTTATTATTCTTTCACCAAAGATATTATTCCAATCTCTCTATTTTTACTGCTCTAATATACCAATTAACAGTTATATCAAAAAATATACATCTTTTATACAAGAAGTTTATGCATTTGGCTGAAAGATATATAAACTCAATGTTTTATTTATTCATTATTAATTTTTCAGATTTTTTAATCTCCCATCTCCCTCAGAAAGGGACTCTGGGTAGCATATAATAAGGTGTTAAATATAAAAACAGTATAAAAGTTAAACAATTAAATGGAGGCAAGGATGATTAAACACTGTTAAAATTAATTAAAAGGTGAAGGGAGGGTTTTCAGGGCACTAGCCAACCCCATGACTATATGCTCCTCTGGGCTCTCATGCAAGGCTGCAGAGTCATGTTTTCACAACTTTCTGGAACGCCAGAAGTGATGAGTTGTTAAGGTGGTTCTACTATTGTTAATATCTGTTGCTCTCTCTCCTTACATTTTTTAATTGTAATATTAATTTTCGAATTTTTGATTGTGTTTTATATTATTCTATTTTAATTTTGTATTGTACCAGAGTCACATTTGATGAGATGAGTGGCTAAGTTAATATGATGAATGAATGAATGAATACATAAATCTATACATAAATAAATGCAAAACAGCAACAAGATGAAAGCCTGAAATGTTCCATCCTCAATTAGGAACATGATTACCTCAATGGTCCATTTACTAAAGAATGGATTTCTTCAGCATTGTTGTTGCTCCTGACAATGCAGTTTTGCTAGCAATAAACCCAGACATGAAAGTAAGAATCTACCTAGCTTCCCTACATTTTTCCAGACTCAGATTCTTAGAATTTCTTGCCCTGTAGCCCTCAACATCTATAAAAATCTTTGCTTTCCCATTGTTTGTGGTTCCTCTCCTTGTAAAGCTGTAACTCAAGGATTTGTTGGCTGTTTCATCTCAGTATTGTGCTCCATTCTTCTGAATTTTCCATAAACTCTTTACAGTTAACATGCAGTGTTAACTTTCTGGAAGAACAGAGATTTACAGCTGTGTCTGCCCTTAAGTCTGACACCGAGTAAAGCAGGTGAGTTTATTTTCTTTGATTCTTAAGGAATAAAATAATTCAGAGGGTGGGAAAAATATATTATCTTGTTGATAATTGATGAGTCTACTTTTCTTCTTTCTTTAAAAAAATCTTCCAATTAGTCTAGTAGAACAAGTACTTTCTTCTTCTTCTTCAGAATGAACACGTGATCACACAATTGTTATATGCTATAATTTTCTGTTGGTTTTTAATGCATTAATCCTATCTACCTGTCCATTTGTGCTTCAGTTCTTTGCACTGTTACTTTTCTCAAGCTATTTTTTCTCTCCCAAGCACCTTTAACGTAAGGCATCCTATTCCACAGCTTTCTTATAATTTGGAAAACTTCCAGCCCTCACTTTTGGCTCTGTGGAAACATTTAATCTCAGCTAAACTGGCAATCTTCTGTGCCCACACTAAAGTGAACTGCTAATTCTTTTTATTTTCCTAGGACATCAATGTAGTTACTGAGACTTAGCACCACAAGGTATACTAACTGTTAGATTGCAATCCAATGGGAATAAGCATCACTGAACATAGCAGGTTTTCTTTCTGGGATTTAAGAGATTAGAGGTTTTGAAAACTGCAAAATGATCTACACCAAAATTCTCATGATCAGGTGCAAATTGAAAAATATTCTGTGAACGGCTCACCGATGAGAAAATGCTTGCTGAAATAATCAGAATTTGCCTTTATGAAATGTATGGTCTGTAAAATCACCATCTGGTTTGGTTCTGTTTTTCAGCTCTTTGCTAGGCTGTTGACGAAAGTTGTCCCAGAAGCTTAAATGCAGGATCCTGAAGAGCTTAATGCTATTATAGATCTATCTAGGCAATAAAACAATGTGTGGGAAATCTGAAGTGTAGCAGCTCCATAGAGAATAACTGGATATCAACCAGCAAGCAAGTTATAGTTCCATGTTCCAAAGACATATGGCACAAAAAAAATGAATCTGCAGTGGTAATCACAGCATATAAGGCCTTGCTAGAACTGTTTTAAGGCTGTTTCTGGCAGGCATAGGAACAAACATCCATTCTTTTTTTCTCAATGAATTTTATGTCATGTAATTTATTGCCTATATCTTTGTTATCTATGGAAGTCAATGATCTATTAAATAAGAGCTCTGTGGAAAACTGAAAATACTGAAATTATTTTGGAATTATATCTTAACTGATTGGTTTCAGTGAGTTGAATGAAAATGAGCCATATTTTAGATGGGATTCTTTTCAAATAAAAAAGATAAAACATAAAGGTTTCCCCTATCAGTTGTGTCCAACTCTAGGGAGTGGTGCTAATCTCCATTTCATAGCTGAAGAGCCAGAGTTGTCCAAAGTCATTTCCATGGTCATGTGGCCAGCATAACTCTACGCCAAGGCATATGGAATGCTGTTACCTTCCCACAAATTTAGGTGGTACCTATTTATCTATCATTTTATAGAACTTTTATCTTGCAATTCTTGGCCTTGAAACTAGGAGATCTGGTGGCATCCTCAGAGGATCAAAACAGACCAGATGGTGGTAGTACTTAAAGGATCGAGCTTGCATTACAATATCATAAAAGGTAAAGGGGACCCTGCCAGTCATGACAGACTCTATGGTGTGGTGCTCATCCTCTTCAAGCCGAAGACCCAGTGTTCATCCTGGGATGGGTCCGTAATCATGTGGCTGGCATGACTGGACGCCTAAGGTGCACAGACACTGTTACCTTCCCGCTGGAAGGGATGGTACCTATCTATCTACTTGCACTTGCACACTTTCGAACCGCTAGGTAGGCGGGAACTGGGGTGGAACAGCAGGAGCTCGCCTTGCTGTGTGGCAATGCTGGGTCACGATCTTGGGCTGCCGACCTTCCAGCCGGCAAGCTGAGCTCTTAACCACCACGCAATATCATTACACACATTCTAATTGCTGAGGTACACATGACTCTTCTGTTTCTTAATAGCTTGACTACTTCATTAACAGGTTGTTAGCTCTGGTATGCAGATCTAAGTGTCCTATAATTTGGGATAGCTTTGCCATTGCTCAAGTACATACATACATAAATACATACATATTTATTTATTAAAATAAAACTCATATATTTTAGTTTACTCTAACCCCCACTCTTCAAAATCACTGTGGTTTGAAGACTCTGATTAAATGAATAAATTGGAGCCATTTATTTAGAAGCTTATTCTGAGGGAATTTTGGGGTGGTCTTGTTCTACTCCATTCATCTTACAGATGAAGGTGGACATCTCCCATTCAAGAGCATAGAATGAAGCTTAATTCTTTCACTAGAAGTACAGATATCTCCAGATTCCCTATTAGGATGGTAGGGTGAAAAAACTAAGAAAGAATCAAGCAGGATAGTCTTTGTGAGAGTCACAAATGTTCTGCTACATAAAAAAATAGTTATACTTACTGTAAAGGAGAGTGCCATTTAAGGCAGTTGTCTTCACTGTCAAGTAGATTGTCACTTTGTTCCCTTCCTGCCCTGATGCAAGTCTATCCTCCAACAGAGATGATAGTGAAGGTAGCTCTAAATAGGAGTTTCCACTGAATGATGGAAAGAATAGTGTTGTATCTGGAGCAAACAAAAGTAAATGACTGTCAATACAAAATTGGACTGAGTGCTTTTTTCTCCTAGGAAAGCATGACCCCACATCATTGGAAATCTACAAGAATAATTTGTAGGCAAGAGAGACTTGTCACACAGGCCCATCCTTTCCTCTAAGATATTTTGCTTGCGTTGAAAGAAGGTTGATTTTTATGGGAGTCCTATGGTTTTCCTCCAGTCATCCTGTATATTATTAATTATTCACTGACTTGTAAGTGCAATCCCCTGAATTTTCAGTAAAACCACAGCAGAACATGAGGAAGGTCTTCCTTTCTCTGGAGAGAACAAAACAAAAGCGGGAATTTTCATAAGCAAAGAAGCTTAAGAAGAAAGGACATATGAGATCTTTGGAGGCTTTGCAACAAATAAATAGGATTGTAACCTCTAAAGATCTACAGGATCATTCCTCAGTAATGTCCACACTACCACCAACATCATCTCTCAAATCTACTATTTCCAACACCCAATAAGAAGGCATCAGACATGACAACCAGCCACACACATTTTTGCACTTGCTGTATTTTTTGTGACAAAAGAAAAAAAGGCAACCCTTATACCTACAAGTATCTAATATGTTGTGGGAAGAGTGTAGTTACCTTCAGAGCTGCTGAAGTGGATAAAGTGGATGAGGTGCTTGTTATGGCAGAAAAGAAAGATAGGCCAGAAGTGGGGAGGAAGAAAAGTACTACCCCACAACTCTGGATGAAATGTTGCAAACATAGTTATTGCAGAATTTATTTTTGCATTTTATTTAGAACAAAGCTGAGCAAAATAATTTATTTTGTCTCTTAAAAATAGGTTTAAAAATGTATTCCAAGAGAATTTCTTGTTCAGGACATGTGACTTTTTTGAAAGGGTATTCTCTTACATGGTAGCACTGGTTTCCGATCTTTCCAGAGCCTCCTCAGCCCCTTCCAATGTCCCAATATGGCACTCCCACAAGCTGTTGTTTTTCCAACATCTTCTCTTCTTCCCTCAGTTATTTATAACATGTAGCTCCTTGAAGCTATTCCTTCTAGTGATGACCTCAAGAGAAAATAACATGCTCCCAGAGTGAGATTTCCTATGGGAGTATCCCTTCCTTATCTTCCCACCTTTCCTTTCTTTCTCAGTTGCTGATGTTCTTGACCTCATCAGGATTTCGGACAACCCATTTTGTTCTATACACAGACCAAAAGCAAGGGTGTTTTGGTTTAGTTACAGATGACCCGAACTCAGTGTTCTATACACAGAACATTTCGCACATCTCTAGACAACCATGAAGTTTTCTTGGCAGCAATACAGCAACTGTTTACCACTGTCTTATGCTAAGATGTTTTTTTGTTTTGTTTTTCTTTTTACTTTCCAGTCTAGTCTATAATTTTGGAATTCCTAGGCAGATTCCCACTCACATACTCAACAGATCCGACTCTACTTCAGCTCCAAACTCAACCAGGTGCTTCCACGTGATGGGATGAACAATCTATGAGCAGATGGCAAGAAAACCCAACTAACCAATTTACAAAGTTGCAGCTTTGGCAATAATAAGAAAACATTCAAACAAATGTATTGGTCACAATTAAATCTTTATCTGATTCCTGGCAAACGATACGTTAAGATATTTTAAATACTCTCCTGAATCAGAATAAATATTACCAAAGTAGAAGTTCATTTAATGTACATTCATCCTTTAACAAGTTATTTTGAAAATCTGCAAGAAATATTATGTTTTCCAAATGCTTTCTAAAACTCATTTTATTTTAATAAAATGATTTTTACAATTATTATTGTAAAATTATTTCAATAATTTTATCATTTATTAATGACCTCACCATATTTTACTCCATTTTAGTAGTGAAAGCTGCAACAAAGCTAAAGCAACATATTAACCATATACATTGAAACAGTAGCATGCTATATGTGAAACTAAATCTCTCCTACAAAACCCAGCCACAATTAAAAAAAACCCAGATTAATCACCTTTATATTGTTATTTCACCATATGACAGCTACTGAAATAATGAAAATTAATCTCTTGTTGGAAAATGTTGGTTTTTCTTCCCACAGAATGCTAGTCTAAATGATTACTTTAGCAAATAACTTAATTAAGATTATGTATTAAATATAATTTATTCTGACAGCTTGGCTTCAACATCTGTGTGTCTTTGATATGACAAACATTATACCTGAAGGTGAAACGTATGTAAGTTAAACATTTGAGCCAACAGCTCTCATGATTTCATTGAATTACATCAGAATTTTTAAAATCAGCTTAATTTAATATTTCAACTCAGTTCTTTGTTTCCTTCTCCTTTTACTTTTAATTTTTTAGTGTATGACAGATTTAAGCAGAAACTATACATGAATGAAGACACAAAAATCAAAGTAGAAGATAAGAAAGAGAAACGTTTTCCATTCAGTCGTGACCGACTTGAGGGCATGCTGCTCATCTCTGTTTCCAAGCTGAAGGGCCAGTGTTTGTCCGAAGATGCTTTGGTGATCATGAGGCTGGCATGACTAGATGCTAACGGCGCATGGACACTGTTACCTTTTGCACCAAAATAGGCAGTACCTATTTATCGACTTGCATTCACATGCTTTCAAACTGCAACTATTACTAAAACATAAGTAAACTTTGAAAAAACAAAACAAAACAGGTAACTACATATCCCCTTCTCTTTCATTTATTTTATCAACTGCTTATCACTGGCTAAATATTTATACAATACTTTGAATTTTAAACATTGGGGACTATTGCTAGTATTTGGTTTATTTATTACTTTTGATTGATCTCTTATTACTTATCTGAACAATCTATTCCCAGTGTATGAACATGACTTGCTTTTTTAATGTGTGATGTAGAAGGAAACCATTCCTACCTGAATTTGGAACGGAAGTTCATATATTATAAATATATATTGACAATTTTGCCATTTACTGCATATTTTTCCATTTTGATCTCCCAATCTTGTATGGCCAGCAAAGTTTATTTTTTTATTATAAGCAACCCAGACTCATTAACTGAGAGGACTAGCTATAGAAATTGATTGATTGAATGAATAAAGTTTCACTTGTTCACTGTGCCAAATTTGTTCTTGCAGCTTTATCCATATATGTTTGTAAACTGTGATAGTTACCATTTTTGTTTTCTGGAATTATTTGTGATATCAGTTTAAATGATATGTTTAAAATTTTCTGAATGATTGGATATTCTTTCAGTACTTTTTAGGATTTTTTTACATGATAACTAAATGTGATAAAATGTTCCTTCTTTGTTATAATATTTCCAACATTTGATGTATGATAAGTTTATCTTGATAATCATTGTCAGAGTTATACCATCCAAGAATATTTTATACCAATTTTCTCTTAAATTATAACTCAGAGTAATTTTTATTTATTAGTTTTCCATGAATCTTCCCATTGTTTAACTTTGATGATTTCTTTGAAGTTTTGAATTCGATTTATCATGCAACTGTTAATTTGTTCTCTTTGTTCTATTTCAATAACAATTTATAAATCCATCCTAATAAATGATCTTTGTGTGTTTCAAACTGCCATCTTTCTCAAAGATCCTTCTTTTTTCTTGAGATCATGTTTAATTTTTCCAGCAATCTGTAAATATATCAACTACGGTAAGTTCCTACCTTTGTTGAGCAGTTATTTCTGTATCTTTAGTTTGTTTCCTGAGTTGGATGTACCTTATTAACATATCTATTCAGTTCTTTCTTTCTATAGTTGTCCTTGAAGTGAAAGACATTTGATAGTGATGTTAATGATAAGATCACTGGACTTATCCTTCCTTTTAGAAAGTTCCATATTTTAACAAATGTTGTATTTTAATGTGTCCCTTCAAATAATTTTCTTATTTTGTTTCCTCATAACATAATAAATAATTAAGTCAATTGGCTATGTCAGCTCCTTCTATAATTGATATTCTGCTGATCAGGAATTTTATCCATTCTATTATGCCTGACAGAATTATTTTTTAAATCTCAAACAGAGTTCCTATTATAATATAGAACTTGTTGTTGGTATTTTCTTTCTCCTTCCCTCCTTTACTTTTGAAAGACTGCCGAACTCAATATGGCTCTGGAAATGCTAAAAACAATAAAAACAATGTCCATCTAGAGAAAGTAGTTCCTCAAACAATTTTTAATAGAGATTGTTGTTGTTCAGTCGTGCAGTTGTGTCCGACTCTTTGCGACCCCATGGACTGCATTATGCCATGCTCCCTGTCCTGCACTGCCTCTCAGAGTCTTCCCAAGCCCACGCTCATCACACTGACAATGCTATCTATCCATCTCTGCCGTCCCCTTCTCCTCTTCCCTTCAATCCTTCCCAGCATCACAGTCTTTTCTAATGAGTCCTCCCTGCGCAT
>JANHZU010004438.1:356533-373583 GCA_032468055.1 Acrochordus granulatus
CAGGAGTGATCTATGATAGAAAGGTATCTGCAAGAGTGAAAGGGAAGATCTACAAGACGGTGGTGAGACCAGCAATGTTGTACAGCCTGGAAAAGTGGCTCTAACACAAAGACAAGAGGCAGAGCTGGAGGTGGCAGAGTTGAAGATGCAGCGATTCTCGTTGGGTGTGACAAGATTAGAAAAGAGTATATTAGAGGGACAGCACAGGTAGGAAGGTTTGGCGATAAAGTGAGAGAAGCGAAACTTAGATGGTTTGGGCATGTGTTGCGGAAGGATGAGGAGTATATTGGGAAGAGATTGTTGAGGATGGAGCTACCAAGCAGAGGGAGAAGAGGAAGGCCTAGGAGGAGGTACATGGATGCTGTGAGAGATGATATGCAGGATGTCCTTGGTGTGACGGAGGAGGATGCTGAAGACCAAGGAAGATGGAAACAGAAGATTTGCTGTGGCAATCCCTGATGGGAGCAGCCAAAAGAAGAAGAGGAGGAGGAGATACAGTGTATTGTGTGTCTTTCCAAGGAGTGAAAAGAGAAAAGAAAAGATAGGACTTGATTACTTTTAAAATTTAGAATATAAACACAATCTCTCTCCATTTGTAAATGTATCCTGTAGAATTTTTTAACCATAATTAAGTAAAAAAAAATCTGGTTGGAAACCCCTTCCCTATAATAGGCAGTTAAAGAGAATGGGCCTATCCTGATCAACTCATCCCAACCACTCAGAATGCAGAAACTAGAAACAGAGATTGCTTTCATGAAATAAAATGGCTTTGTAAACTGTATCTGGTCATGGATACCCTCTATCCTAGAGTGAAAAACGGTACAGAGAGCAATTGACAGCAAAACAATAGCTACCTTTGAAGTATAATTAAGTCTCATAGCTTTTAATCAGAAATATAGACCAAATTTCAAAATGCTATGTGGATATGACCAGATTCCTTCAGAATATATGTTAATAATACACTCCAATTGGGCAAACTTATGCATCCTGATGGTTGAGTTCTTCCCAATTAAAGATGAAAATATAGAGAGGTAAGAAGATGAAACAGAGTCGCTGATGAAATTAGACATGAACTCAGAACTCTGCAGACTCTTCCTATTGTTTCCATATTATGTCTACCTTACATGATAAAAATCTTATACCACCACAAAGGTGTAACTGATAATTTTCAGTTCCCTGAAAATGCAGTTACAGACTGTGTGAAGAATCAGGTTAGAAGAATGGAGATATAAGATAATATGTTTGTACTCTTTTCTGTTTTCATTTTTTTACAAAATTGCCTTTCACGCTTGCCAGCTGGAAAAAAATCTAATGGAAAAACCCAGTCAAGAACTTTTGCAAACATTAACAACCATCCAGCCTAAAGAGCAGTGGTAACCAAATGAATCATGTTCTCTGTATTCTTCTTTCAACTGTATATTGCAGAATAAAAACAATTGGAGATTGAAACGCATTATTATAAAGGTAAGTAAATATTAAAAAGTAAGTAAATTATCATAAAACTAGGTTTAAGAAAATAATCTATTGGACCTGATTGCTTCAATATTTTTCTACTGGGCTGCAGCCCAAATTATAATTGCAGACAGTTAAGGAAAATTGTGTGCTTTGAATTCATTTCTCAGTCCTAATGGTTATGTCATCCTCAGGGTTACAAGAGGTAGAGAATTCAGCCACAAGATTGAAGTCTACATTTTGATCTATGTTCTAGAAACTCTCCTTGCAGATTCTTTCTTCTCTCGACAAGAATTATAAGAATACCTTTTAAAAGTTTTGAAAAACACGAAGGAAGCAATAAGTTTCAAAAGGAATGTATTTTCAAAAGAAAGCACACTAAAGCTTTTTCAAATCAAAAGATGTGCAATACAATCTTGTGAAGGAGAACTCAAAAGCAAGACCAGCTGTGTTCAAGTGACTTTGTAATGTCAAGTAAGCGCACACAAGACTGTAGCTGTAATAATATATATTTCTGTGTTGGATTATGGCCCAATTATGAAATATTTACTGCTTTCTTTTAGTGCTTGACTTAGGAAAAACAAAGGAAAACCTAGGTAATATTCTTATATTTGTTAATCTGCAGTCTGTAATGTATACTTCAAACAGTAGACATAATTCCATATTCTACTTCTTGTAATCCTTTGAGTATTGTTGCATACATACCCATATAGGAAACAAGGTTAGGAGACAAAGGAGGAAAACTTTACGAACAAATCCTAAAGACAAAGACTGGAGTTCAAAATGACTGATAAGCTTATTAACTATGGCATTTATTTATTTATTTGATTTGTATGCCACTGAAATCTGAGGTCTCTCGGCAGCTAACAATATTAAAAACAATACATTAAAACATTTAAAAAATAAAAATGAAATAAACCCCTTAAAATTAAAAAACATAACAATAAAATAAAAAACCCGGCAGACTAGCAAGGTGGGCAAATAAATTTTGTATATAAAAAGGGGGGTGAGGATGGCTAGAAATCCATCAGCCACCTCTATGATGATAATGAACCCCCCCTGGAGCCCCATGCCACCTTGCAGAGCCAGGTCTTAAGGCCCTTCTGGAAGGTCATCAGGGAGGGGGCAGCCCTCAGCTCGAGGGGCAAGATGGTCCACAGGGCAGGAGCCACAGCAGAGAAGGGTCTTCTTCGAGACCCCGCCAGCCGAAATTCCTTAGCTGACGGGACCCGGAGAAGGACTCCTCTGCTGCTTCTGGTGGGTCGGGAACTACCTATTGGGGTGATGCGATTCCTCAGATAGCCTGGTCCTATGCCAAGAAGGGCTTTAAAGGTCAGTGTTAGCACCTTGAACTGTACCAGGAAGCACACTGGTAACCAGTGGAGCTCGCAGAACAAAGGTGTTATGTGGGCTGATCTATTGGCCCCTAAAATCATCCTCACAGCCGCACTCTGCACCAGCCGCAATCTCCGGATACTCTTCAAGGGAAGCCCCATGTAGAGCGCATTACAGTAGTCCCTTGTCAAATCAAATTCAGAGGCTGTCAATAAAATACCATGTTATGAAAGCATGAGCTGACTCAGTCATCAACAATGCCAGTGCCAAAGTACACATGAATGGCATGTTTCTGGTAAACTGGTCCAAAGTTGCATCTGGCGCATTGGGCAAATTTTCCATGACCAGAACCCTTTGTCCTTGAATCTCACTATTCTACAATGCTTGTCTTCTATTTACAGTTCTTTCTAGTAATACAATTTTATGCTGATGTTCTGCTCTTTAAAAATTTAGTGTGACATGTGTGTAGATTTGAGCCAAGGCTCGGTGATGCATAAAACCTGAACATCACAAATGTTTAGATTTGACAAGAGACGTATGGATCCCAGAATCCAAACAGGAAAGACAAGCTAGAACAAATGTAACAGGTGTCCTGGGGCAAGCTCCAGGCCCCTGGTTTCTTCATGCTATTTTTCTGATTGCGGTAGCTGAGTAAATCTTACTCAAACACATTAAGCCCCATGGGATATTTTCTGAAATCTAATGAGGAAGAAAAAGTTGAATTTTACTTGAGTGGCTTGCACCCCTTCACCTTCCTGCTTTAAATTTGGACATGGTTCATCTGATTCACATTCAGCATTTCAGAATAGTGATCTAGTGTGTTCTACAAGCAAAGCCACTGTGGCTCACTCAACCGATAGCCCAGGACAGCTTGTGACACTCCAGATATTCCTGAGCCAGAATTCTTTGGAAGCATTAGCAGTGACGATGATGAAGTTATTGCGCAGCAATACTTTAAACCACAATTAAAGACACCTCAGCTCACATAATATATCCAGAGCTCAGAGAGGATACTTATCTCCTCAAACTGCTTGTAAAAAAAAAAGAATAATGGTTTTATAGCTACAATACAAGAGAAGTTTTGAGATGCAATGTTGGACAAGCTTACTTGGCAAAAAGTCCTTCAAAACACAGTAAAGGTGTAGAGCACTTTTATTTGAGTACTCACGCATAAACCTGAGAGTAGTTCTCTTGATTATATCTAATATGCAAGAGAATGCAGATATGGGCTTCCTGCTGCAAATTTTGGTAATTTCTCACCTGATGAAACTCAATCCAGTACAAGCTAGGAGCTGAATAGCATTTAATAGACTGCTCTTAGGATGATCACCATCACATGAAATATTTGGCATTTGACAAACTGACCTCATCCACAGAACTTGACTCAGCAGTAGGTTATTCATATGTAATTGGTCATAAGAAGGGTTTATGCCAGCTAGGCAGTCCTAACTACATTTCATTTTTCATGAGGACAGATTGAACAGGGCTACCAAACATTAGCTGTGTGCATACAGTATGTGAATCCTAAACTTGGGTTAAGGGAAGAGAGTTGCTGTATTCATATAGCACACTATGCCGAAACAAAAAATTTCCCTGTTGGTCTGATTCACACAATATGCTCACACTGAACTACAAACTAAATAATATGTGTAAGTTTAGCCTAGGTCAGGGATGGCAAACCCATGACATGTGTATCAAAAGGACATGCCAGCATTTACCAACGAAGACAACTATTCTTGAAAGCATACCCCATTCCTGCATAATTTTCAGAGGCTGCACAGGGCACACAAGAATGGGGTGTGCTCTTCCTCTGAACCTTCTGAAAATTGCACAAGAATGGGGTGTGCTTCCACCTGGTTTTCAGAGGCAGCAGAGGCTGTGGAAGATCAAAAACCTTGTGTGACCGAAACAGCCTTGGGTAGGCCACAGGGGCCTGTCAACAGAAAGAGAACACCACCTGAGTGGCAAGTGACAGATCCTGGAGATCTTACACATGATTAGGAAGACCTGTTTTTTTTAACAAAATGAATATGTAAAGAATTGTTTTTCTTTTGTTCATGTGTGTGTGTGAGAGAGAGAGAGAGAGGGAGGGAGAGAGACCAGCACTGTCTCAAGTTGGGCATTTATTGAATTTCTGACATGCCAAGCCCAAAAGATTTATCATCTGTAGCCTGGTTTGTTGTGTGTATTTTGCCATATCATGTCAACTGTCTCACAAGCTTTGCTCACTCACATTGGAACATGCATCCCAAAATCCTGGATGGAAATTCATTTTGCCTGTTGTTTTCTGTATTGAAGCTCCTGTTTGTGTGCGAGCATCACAGCCTAAGACATTCCTGTATCCGGGCAGGATATCTCGGTTGTGACAGTTGCAGTGAACTGCGATCCTACTGCTAGAATCAGAAAGATTTCTAATGCAAAGAAAACCATTTTGTGATTCTGGTATCGTCTTTCAGACTTTTTACCGCATGACACATAGTGCTTCCACAGAATGTCAGCTCATGCTTGATGTCAGGGTTGATATAATGCCTAGCCAGAAACATTTGTTCACAAGAGTTACAGTGAACAGAGAGGTCACCAAAACACTTGTTTGTTCTTCTGAAAAACCTACGAAGATGCGAGGTAGGTTCTTGATGATCAGAACACTCTCCACCTCAGCAAACGTAATCAGTACTGAGGAAATCTTGTTTCTGTTTTATTGCTATTTTCTAGCAATTTCTCCAGAATCTACAGCAGCTTTAAGCTGAAGACTGGCAATTCAATTACTTGTGTCAGTTGCATGCATATAAACATCTTTCTAATTGTAGCTATCTCTTCAGATTCTAAATAACATGAATCTTGTTTAGGAAAATAATAAAACATATTATTTATGGTATATATTAATAATCTGTTAATTTACCAAACTGTTCCATAGTATCATTATATTTTGGTATATAAGATACATAATTATCAATAAAATAAAATATATTATCAACGTACAGTGACAGTTGTGTTCCATTTTTGATCTTGTTCTTATTCTTTCAAATTCTTTTGAGTTTTTTAAGTCTGAACCAGCTTCAGGTAGAGCTTCTAGCTGATCTTCTGTCAATTCAACAAGCTATTCTTCCTCAGACGAAGGGAAATATTTTTGTTTCCTCACCGTTTTTGATTTCAGACCCAAAGCCATTGAGGCTAAAGCCAGTAGATAAATCATAATCTCCTTATTTTTATTTTTTCAATTGCATAATATGGGAAAAGAAAACTTTCCTTGGCAGATGGAGACAAAGCTACTTGAGGACAGATATCTATTGCCCACCATCCATTGTGCATTATAGAAAAAAAAAATCTGTGACATTATTTGGTTAAAGGCTACATACAGATGCTCCAAGGATTTTATACTGACATTTTACTATGTGACATTTTTCATAGTTTTCTTTTATGGAAAATGACCCAATCTCAAAAATATAGTGATTGTGCTGCCATTCAGCCTACAAACTTGTATTATCATTTTTGCAGATGAATTTATTATCATCAAATTAGCATTAACTGAGGGATGGCAAATGACAAGATATTAAACAGTCTGAAAAGTCCTTTTTCACCTTAGAAAAAGATGTAAAGAAATTCTTTTGATGTAAAGAAAAGATGTAAAGAGATTCTTGATATCTATGTCAGGGTGAAAAATCTTGGTAACTTTGTTATTTCTATAAGGTTGCAGAACTTGATATGTTTTAAATTATAAATTATTCCTGAGTTGGAAAGTTATTAGGTCACTGGTTCTGTTAACAAACCAGTTTTATTTTAATTAGCATACTTACTTGAAGGAGGAAAGACTCTTCTCCCAACTAATATAACTCCTCTGCTCTCCTTCTTCCCTCTCAAATAATAGGATTACATCAATCCTAAATTGTCAATTTTTGACTGTAGTAATACATTTCCACTTAAGGCAGCATTTGTGGGTGCAATTTGCTCAGCCAACCTAAACACTCTTTGATTAATAAAGCATTTGGTCCTCCTTTCCCATCTCCCAAGCATGGTGACATTGCAAGGAGAGCAGATTTTCAATGTTCAGTTTGGTAAAGAGAAGGATTTTTTTTCCAGTTTTTCAAAAGGGAAGAGGAAAAAATGAACCTTGCAGCAGCAACAAATTTCCTGCCCTCAAACATTTGTTTAATAATAATAATAATAGGACTTGATAAGTGGATAAAAATGCCAAATCCATTCTAAAGATCTGGCTAACTGTGTGACAAACCAAAATAGTTATAGGTGCCTACTCCCAAAACAGCTGGAGCATCCTTTGAACACCATCAACATTGTCAAAAATCACCATCTGTCAATTAAAAAAGACAGCATTACTTGGAACAGTTTACATTCTGCGATGATTCCTTTAACACCATCAGATAAGAACATCTGTTTACTTAGGTCCTTCAGAAAGACTCAGTCGGTGGATAAAAATGCCAAGTCCAGTCTAAAAATCTGGCTGACTGTGCAATGAACTGTAATAATAGTAAGCATTATCTTTAACTCAATTGTCCACATGTGGAAAATACACGTAGAATCCTTTTTTTCTGAATGCAAATTTTAAAAAGTGCTATTGTCATAAGTTTCCTTTTCCAATTAAATTTACTCATACTGATTTTTTGAATTTCTTGCTCTCATTGGCATCAAGATGGTACTACAATTATGGTATTTCTGCATGGGCATAACAAACATTTGAAGATGAAAACTTGTTCTATAAGCCTGAACCAGTTTACAATGTAAGGCTTGCTCCAGCCAATTTGCCAATCCTCATTTAATGGCAAGCTTTATTTCTTGTTTATAGCAGAAATTATAGTTCTGCTATAAACAAGAAATAGTGTATAATTATATCAGTGGAATAAAAAGGTACAGATAAGCAGGTACATTCAGATGTGTTCTTGATCCTCCAAAGTAAGATCAGTAATCACAACCAGTTCTGGAAATGAATTCTGACATTTGAGCATAACACATTTGCAGGTGTCAAGTCAGAGATATATTGTCATTGCAGACTGGAATAAACTGATACAGTTTATTATATGGAACAATTTGAAAAGCTTCAGTTGCTGTTATGCTGTGGAGAATAATATTTTAATTAAAATCATTTTATTGCTATGTTTTAAATCACTTTTATTGCTATGTTTGATCACAAACTATCTTTAAGTTAGCTATAAGCCAACTTTTTAAAAATATAATTTTTATTTAAGAAATGTTAACAAGATAAAAACAATATGATTATTAGAAAAGAAACAAAGAAAATAATGAATAGTGAAAAAGTAAGAAACAAAATAGAAAAGAAATAGAAAATATTATAAAGAAGCAGCTTCCAATCCTTTTGACAATGGTGACAAATGCATCTATATTTTATCCTAAGATTATGTCATAATTTCCTTGTTTCCATAAGCTACCCTATCTAATCTTCAAACCCATAAATCACAAATTCATTTTTTCTTTTTTAGCAAAAAGTCCATAAAAAGTTTCCAGTCACTAACTGCTATAACTCCTTGTGTTGTCAGAAAAGGAGCCCAAATAAATTACATTCTTGGTTGTAAAATATTCACTAACTGAGCACATGCTTATCTCTAGTTCTTTGAAATAAATGAGGTTAAAAAAAATACTCAGAAGTCAGGAGAAATGTGATGAACAAGAAAAAAGGAGGTGAACTTTTATTCAGTTTGAGTCACCTCTCTTGTTCTTCAGGAGGCTAAATTGCATAAGATATTTCATGGACTAAATGCAAGCTCATGAGTTACAATCAAAGTACACCAAAAAAGAAGAAATAGATCCCCTTTTGCCCACTAAGAAATGCCCTTTTGGCCAGTTTTCACACTAATATACACACATGAACATGTCCAGCCAACTGCTTCATGGGCTTCTAAAACTTTGAGGTAAACAAGCATTTTTGATCAAGCCCGAGACTCTGAAAAAGCAGCTTCTGTGAGACCTTGGAAGAAAGGCACGATATACATCTAATGAATACGTTTTAAAAAAGAAAGCTATCTTGCATGGATCATAACCAGGCACATTATGGAAAGTAATTTTGCATATAAGTAACTTTCAGTGATCTTTTGCTTCAATTCAACGTCTGTAATCCTATTGTTGATTCACCTTACAGCAATAGAACAGATGCTTCTTTATGATCAGGTGCAACATTCCCTTCTCTTCCTTCCTTGCTATTAAACAGATTTTTAGTACTAGTTTCAGACAGTGAATGTAAAAGCAAGAAAAATTTATAGTGGAAAATACACAAATTGGAACACAAACCAAACTAGTTAATTATCAGGACGCTGTTATAACTACAGGGGAAAACTAAATGATAGACAATCAGCTTTGGCTGTTGTTGTGTTCCAGCCATCTATTCTGCCTTTGTTTGGTTCTACATTTTGAAAATATGAAACTAAGAGGAATTTATTTCACATAGTTCTTTGCACAATCTCCAGTGGATGAAAGAAAAATAAACCCAGAAGAATAATTATATCCCCCTGCTGTAATATATTTCAAATATATGAAATCTCTTATCAATAATGCCAGCACTACATAACATTTATCAAAGGGACACAGAAAAAATATAGCAGGAATTTCAAACTGGAAGATTACAGAGTCGCCGTGATCCCGGAAAGACATTTTGTTTAGCTTTAATTTATTTCATTTTAACAATTACAACCTTTCATTTAAATGTAACTTCAGAATTTTTATATATGGTATACATTTATACATGTATATATATAATTTTAGTCCTACATTACATGCTGTATCATAACATGCCATATCACTGTGAATAAATGAAGTGCTCACAGCAGCTTCTAGTTAATGTTTAGACTCTTTATCCCTTTCCCCCCTCCCTTCCTTTACCAAAATGAAAATGATTTTTTCAAAGATCATGACTTTTCAAAGGCATTTGGGAGACTTGGCTACTTCTTGGGTTCCTATCCAATCTCAGTCTGTTTTTTTTTTGTCTCTTAGCAGAACTTGGAGAAAGTCAGGCAGCAAACCCCCCCATCCTCAAGAGCTGCAGTTCAGACAGAGATTCCCAAATTGCTGTTGAATAAAGCAGTAAAAAGATGTAGCTGCTAGCTAATTCTTACAAAAAAAATCCAGTGTCGTTAAAAAAACAGCTTCTCTTACTATTCCCACTTTTGAATTTCCTACTTCAAAAGAAACGGAAGGCAGAAAAAAGAAAGTAATATATTGAGCTGCTACACAAACTCCTCTAATGACGACTTAGTCAATGCACACTGTGTTAGATCTTGATAATTATTTGTTGGATTATTAGGAATAAGAGCTCTGAAATATATATAAATAGATTCTCAGGAACCAAAACAACGGTTTTCAGTGCTAAGCTCCATGTATGTGAAAAACAGATGCTTCAGAGGTGACGACCTTTGACACTCTGCTTTTGTGACTTTCTTTTACCAATTTATAGCTCCTGAACACAGATTAGGTTCCTTTCCATCTTTGTAACATTTGAAACACTCTAGTTGAGAAGAAAAAGATATGAGAATATAAGAATGTAGTGATCACTGGAGAACGATTGACACATACAGAGATTTTGATTGAGGACTGTGGTGTGGGTCCAGTTATTAAAGTCAGTACTATATTACTTCAATAAAAAAAATAATTTATAGTTGATATTACATTTAGAAAAAAATGGTACAAGATGTTTTACCAATAGTTTATTGTGCCAGTACCAATTACCAAAACAGACATTTTATTTTCTATTATTGGAAATGCAATAACCAGTTAAATAATTATTTCATATATGGTGGTAATGCGGGAAAGCCCAACAATACTGGAAAATGTTTTATAGTAGAATGAATCAGATTTTAAAGGTGTATTTTTCTTTTTAGCCCATGATAGTTTTCTTAAACATTTCTAAACTTTATATTCCTATAAAATATAGTGAACTAGGTTTGTATATGGCAACAGCCATGTTTCTTTTTGGAAAGCACAAACAATTCCTTCCATAGAAAAATGGTAAATTAAGTAATGAAAGTATATCTTAATGTCAAAACTATAAATCTGAATTTAACTCAATGTAGAAACTTTGTTTGGATTATAATCTTACAGTCTTGAATTACATCCACAGGTTGACTTTCTCCTATGATAAGATTATAACATCTAAATTTTCCTTTTTATGTTCTTTCTGTTTTCTGATTTGCTAAATTGGTTACATTTTTCAATCAAGACAGAATGTATTGTATTTTTTCTCCATTTATAATTAATAAATTGTAAGTATCCTAGTTATAGCTGTTCATTACTATAAAATAATCTTATTCTAATATTGGTTTATTTTCACACTAATTCCATTTATCAAATCAATATAATTTAGATGTAGTTTTATATCAATGTCATCTTAATTTTTCGGAGATCAATTTACAAACCCCACTTTATTTACAACTTGTTTTTCTATTTTTTTCTTGAACCTTTCTTTCTGTTTATTTAATTTAATAAATAATCTTTTTTTTTTCAAAAATTAGTTTCCACGCACTGACCTACATCACATAGGTAGCCACAACTGGCTATACGATAATTGAAAATATCTTTCCACTGGGCTCTTATTCAATAATTGCTTGCATGAGGAAGTTGTCTGAAAAACCCTTATGTCCTTAACTAATGACATGCAGGTTGCCTATCTGTGGCAATTATATCAGAAATTTTTCTAATATTTGTATTTGTATATTGTATTATTTACATAGCAATTGGTTGTATACACTAAATGGGTAACATAACAACAGCCCTAGCTCTCAAATTTCCTGGATTTGTTCTATGCAACAAGTAAAACAAGCCATCTTGATGAAGATCCAAGTAAGTGTCAGGAATTTAAATAGAGCTTGTTAAGAATAAATTAATACAAAAATAAGGGATGAAGATCATGAAAGTGTAGTTAGGGATCTTAAAACTATTTAGATAGCAGGTACAAGCAAATAAAAACTAACAGTGCATTTTTGTTAAATCATGCAGAATCAAAGAAGCTTTGCTGGAATATGTAAGTGTCCCTGTGTGCTACTTACAAAAGTGCTAGAACAGCAACAGGAGTAATGATAGCCAAAATGTGTACAGGAAAATGTATAATTGATAACTTGATCTTAATTTGTCCTTATACAGAATAGCCTTTTCAGTTCAAGCCAGCCTCTAAAGAGCTGGGATCATTTAGTAACTGGCAAAATATCTCCTTAGCATCTGGGCTTATTGCTTTCCCAAAGCCTCTGTGAAATCAAGGGACTTCCTTTTTAAAAGGTTAGATAAATCAACAAATGAATACATTTGTAAGAACTCAACACATGTTCCCAGGGCTACTATTTGCTCTGTTACTTTTATTGGTGCTCATTCTAAACATTAAAATTTGTTAGCAATTTCGGTGTTATTTTAAATGGAAACATTGCCCATAGTCACTCATTTTTGAGATTCCTATAATGTATTTTATCCTAGACAATTGTTTATAAAGACATACTCATTGATTCAGATGTTAACATAAGTTTACCCATAGATATTATACATATGTACTATGAGGAGAGAAACGACAAGGGGGGATTTCTGCTTTATTTGGGGCAAGGACAAAGACAATTTCTGCTTTATTTTGTGTGTATGTGTACGTGCATGCACGCTTTGAGAAATCCCAGAGAGGAGAGGAGAGGAGGGGGAGAGAACTTCCTGGAAATTGAATTGGGAGTCCGAAGTCTCAGGAGTTCTATCTCTTAAACGCCTTTCACTTAATTTACACTGTTTATGCAGTGAGAGAGGAGAGCTCCATTGTGAGATTTCCCATGTGAGCTCATTGCGTGGTGCTCATTGCGATCAGGAACATCGACCTGCTGCCATGCGGTAGCGTAGGCAGAACTCACATGTACATGCTGCCGCTCATATGGGAATGGAGTAAACTGCGTGTGGCAGAGTCATCAGAATGCGCGCGTGCTTGCTGCATTGGCAGAACTCTCATGCAGGGTTGCTGTCTGTGCAACAATGGAGTAAAGCACGAGGTAGAGTGGAAAGAACACACGTGCACACTTGCCGCTTCGGCAGAACTCTCACAAGGAGTTGCTGCCTGAATGGGAAATACAGAGCGCACTTACTGATGACGCGCAAGGTATGGCACAAAGTTTTCTCGTTTTGTGAGTCGCGGCTTGTCTAGCGGAATAAATTTATTAATTTTTTTTGCTCGTCCTGGGAGTTCCACGTCTTGTGAGTTACTCTTCTTGTGAGGTACCACTGTATATGGACCAAGAAAAAAATGCTGATCAGCAAAACTATCCTCAGCCCTTTATAAAGAGGTTATAATGACAGATCATTTAAATTAGGATGTTTCAGAAAACTGCCATCACACCCAAAAGATGTCAGCATTAGATTTCTCCCCAAGTTTTTTTCCAAACTCCCATTGTTTGCAAGAAGCCAGCACATAGATTTTCATATTTTTTTAAAAAATATATTATTATATTAACTATTTGGAAAACCGAAATGTCCACTAATGGAGAATGAACCTGGAATAGGGAATAGGCACCTTTAGCATCTGACTTGATCATTTTATTTATTTTATTTGATTTATATGCCGCCAAAATCTGGAGACTCTCGGCAGCTAACAAAAACAACCCTTAAAAATATTAAAATAAAAATAAAAAACCTGGCAGACAAGAGGGTTGGGCTAAAAATATTTCATATATAAAAAGGGGGATGAGGATGGCTATCATATCGTGCTGTCTGTTTGAAATAAATTTCAGGCTTATTTATTCCTAATGCAAGTTGCAACCATATGCTTTGTAGTTCTTACTAGACTTGGAAAGAGTATTATGGTACATGATTTACTCAGAACTCAGCTCTACCTTATTTAATGAATCTTATTTGCAGAAAACCGGGTATAAAATTATTTGCAAAGTTTGTGATGGATGTAATTCTGAAATATCTTAACAAGAGGGTCACCTCTTAATTTCATTCATTTTAGAATGAACAAAGTTAAAGCTGCAAAACTACATTTACATTAAATATGCATCTTAGTCAACACCAGTTTCTGAAACAACTAATTCCCATGTTATTTATCGATTTATACATACATATTTAGATACATAAAATGTAGAGGCTGCATGACTCCATGAGACTTTGAGTTGTTTATAACATTAAATGGAAGATAATATAGGTCTGAGAAAGAAGCTAATCTTCTTTGTGAACCCCTCACAGTCACAGTATGCCAGCACTTTCCATGAGTTTTATTTATAGCCTTTAAATAGTTCTCTTCCAGGAAGAAAAAATATAACATTCTAAAAACACTGAACCTGTTTAAAAATGTTAATCTGACAATTGATAATCATCAGTGTATGCTTTCCCCTGCAGCACCAAGCTGTGATAGATGAAACCTGTCATGTTGAACTTTACTGTAGCAGGCATCCATCTGCCTATACACAACCATCTAACACAAGGCAAGTTGCACGGAAGGACAAAGAAAAGGATAAATGAAAGCAGCTTCTTAGCGCAACAGCTTTATATGCCTGTCAGGAAAGGCCAATCTGCATGCACATGAACTCTGCAAGTCTTGCAACTGCCTTGCTTAAATAAGGTGATCCTTTATATTGGAACAGCTCCAATATGGCAAGACAATTATGGCTAATTTAACCCCCCACTCCCCAAAAAAAGGAAACTTGTTTGATGTATAATCTTTAGAACATATTCTAAAATAACATAGCTTATCTGATAGGATTTAAAATTTTGTTTCAGTGTCTGGGACAGTGCAACAGCTTAAGTTATGCTGTGGTTGGCTTGGAGTCTTGAGTTCCATCCATCTGGCCAGCTGAAGGTTTAGTACATTGTGCAAACTAGCCAACTGGGCCAATAAGCTATGATTAAGTAAACTATGGGTTGTGTATTTTGCAAACCCTGCCAATGTGGGGAAATTGACAAGAGCAGCAATAAGCTCACTGGTATATTTTGTTTCCTGGGAACATTTTTCCAGTTCAGTAGTTAGTCACTCACAAATACACTTAAGTAGGAAAGAATGTGGATTTTTTCACATTATGAAAATGATCATCAGTGGAGGCCATTTCTATTCCTGAGACACAACCACAACACGGACCCAACCTGATGTTAAACCTGACCATCCAAAATGCAGGAGGGTAGAGTTTTGGAACCACTTTCTCCTTTTGATGTGGAAATAATAAAAAAAAATTCTGAAGGTGTCTTGATATTTAATCTTACTCATACCATCTGCTACTTTTTGAGATTTCTCTGAAGTGGATCGGACGGGGGGGGGAAAGGACTCGTGCATGCAAATGAATTATTACATTTTAGATCAAAGATCTTTTCTCTTTAGGGACCAGACAAGCTGTTACAGTATGTAAAACACTAAACAGAAAGCCAAGGATACTATTTATTTCCAAATCATTTAACTCTGATGAGCAGAAGGAGGTTATTAAGTGAATTACATTCTCAAATCTCCATTGTAAAAGCAGAATTTTATTTAATGTCCCAAGCATCCGTTTCTGATAAGCATATAAGTTTCTTGCTAAGTTGAAAAATACCAAAATTGACTTTTTGAAAGGAGAAAAAGAAAAGGAACTGTGTATCTCCTACATTCTCAAAAGTAAATTTGAAATGAAACAATACAGTATTTTACTTTCTAAAAAGAAACCAGGGAAAAAAACTTGCTCCAGGTTAGAGACAATTCTTGTACTCCCCAATTAACAAGTAAATTGAATTATAGAACTTCAGATTATGAGAGCTTATTCTGAGATTGCCCAGTTAAAGAAGGAGGATTAGACTTTTCAAATAATTTCTAAACAGTTTCAACTCTTATCAATATTTGAAATTGTTAGCAATCTGGATTTTGTTTTACTTTCCAATATTTTCTGAAGCACCTAGGACAAAGCTCCATAATCTCATTGGCTGGTACAAAGGTCAATTGGTCAATATGATGGTGTGCATAAATAGAGATATCCTCTCACCCTGGACACAACTTGTTTGAACCTCTTCCATCTGTAGATGCTACAGGGTACTACATACCAAAACTACTAGACACAATAACATTTTTTCCCCCGTGCCATCATTCAAATGAATACTTGACAAATGCTATATGATTATGCTACAAGATAGAGTAGAAGGTAGAGAATTCTAATTAGCCCAGAAGTTCTGTCTAATGTATATACATATGTATTAATTTCAAACTTTATAACACTTCTTTCTTTTGACTGAACATTTACAGAATAACTAACATTGTTTTGCGTTATCTTACTGTTGTTTATTGATGTCACAAGTATACTGAGAGCTGCTGTACCAAAATCAAATTCCTTGTATGTCTAACCATGGTTGGCCAATAAAATATATGAGTATTTGAGTATCTGAGTAGGTAAAATAGGATCTATTTGAATAATTGTCGTGTGAAAAGCTGTCTGTTTAAGGACAATCACAATATTATATTTATTTATTTATACACATATTTCTATGCCGCCAATTTCTGAAGACTCTTGGCGGCTTACATGGGTTAGTAATCTATACATTTTTTTTAATGTGTAATCTAATCCCACCCACCCCTGCTGGCTGGTGTGATGTTGCTTTCTGGGCATCTCCGCATTTCTGCTCCGCCCCGGCAGGGTCGCCTTCACCTCGTCACTCATTCCGCGCCGCTTTCCCTCTTGCCGCTCACCTCAACCAACCCGCCGAAGCCGGCCAGCACCCACCGAAATGGTACCTGATTTTATCTACTCGCCAGTTGTTACATGCTTTCGAACTGCTTGGATGGGCAGAAGCTGAGGCGAGTGACGGGAGCTCACCCCGTCATGTGGAGCTGCGGATCGAACCGAATATGATCTGTTTCGTATGTTGTGCTAAGCTACTGTTTCTTTAATCATTGTTTAAGTAAACTACAATTACCATTGTAGCCATAAACCACAGATGGGTTCATACAACATACTCAGGATGTGCAGATTCTTAAAAATGCAATTCATTCTATTGCCTGAATCAGTAGATGGTTTTCAAGTCTAACATTCTTTTTTCCTGATTTTTTTTCCTCAGAAGAAATACTCATAAAACTGAAATGGCATTTGTTACCAGATCTGGAGTGGAAAAGTCGAGATGACCAGCATATGGCAGTAAAAGTTAGATATTATTATATATCTAACTATTATTATATAATATTATAATATAATATATTATATAGATATTATATTAGATATTAGATATCTTCTTTCTATGGCATCTGGTAGTCATCTGGGTTTTTGAAGTCCAAACTAGAAGCTCCACAATATCATATGTGATACCGCTTCATCATATGATCACTCCAAGAAGCACCAGTAAA
>JANHZU010004438.1:423487-434423 GCA_032468055.1 Acrochordus granulatus
GGGCAAGGTGGTTGAGAAAGTGGTCGCCTGGCAGCTGCAGAGGATCCTGGAGGAAACGGATTTTCTGGACCCTTTTCTGTCTGGGTTCAGGCCCAGTCATGGGACAGAGACAGTATTGGTTGCTCTTGTGGATGATCTCTGGTGAGAACGGGATGGAGTTAGTGCATCCATCCTAGCCCTCCTTGACCTCTATGTATATAATCTTTATATATAATTTTCCTTTCCTTTATATCTTTTTATACTTCTGTACCTATTCTTTTTTCACTCTTTATCTCTTTTCTTCACTGTTAGTTTACAGTATGTTGCTTTTTATGTGTATGTTTTATAAAATTTAATAAAATTATTGAACTAGAAAACAAAACCAAAAAGAAACAATCCAGTTTTGGAGTGATCTATGGGAAACTCAAAAATACTGGATGGATAAAATTATTTGAAGATGAATTTAGTAAAAATCAAATGGAAGAACTAATACTAACAGAAGAAATGGTTAAAAATTGAGTGAAAATGATTAAGAACTGGACATTTCCTAGAAATAATCAATTCCATAGCTTTTGGCTGTAATATCTAATTAGCTTACATCAAATTATAGCTAAACAGCTTTATAAAATATTGCATAAGGGAGATATCAGTGACTGGTTAATAACTGGCAAAATTTAAAATGGATGATAATAAAACTTGGCGATGGCTTAGAATGGGAACATTTCAAAAATAAACTGAAGGCTTGATTCTGGCTACTCAAGAGCAAGCTGTTTGAACTAATGCAATTAAGTACAGAACTGAAAAAAATTGTCAAATAATTCCAAGTGCAGATTGTGCAAAGAAGCAGAAGAAACAGTAGATTCATCTCATACAGGAAGATCACACAAACTGATTATAATCAATGACATAACACTGTTGCCAAAATAACCCACACTTATATCTGAGGAAGCAATTTTTATCCAACTATCATCACAGCACAAAAGTTTGAGAAACAAATAATACCTGGAGCACTAGTGTGAAATAAACCCCCATTTTCAGTTTTCAGAGCCAATATGAAGATTGTTTTATTCTGATAAGGTTTGAATTTGCTCTTATTTATCTTGGTTTTAATATGTTAGTTCTGTCTCCATTTCAATTTGTACTTTACACATTCTTTTATAGTTTATTTACTGTGGAATTGTGACATTTTAATCCATATGTGTAACCCTAATAATACACATGCAGAATACAAGTTTTCTGCTAAATAAATTAACATTTCTGTATTTCACCATGCAGGGAATGGTGAAAGTAACAAACAAAATCCTGATCTGGATAGTTGCTAGGAAACTTCCCACATCTATCCAATCTCTGCATGGCACTAAAGATGTCTGTCTTTCTGTCTGTCTATCCGTCCATCTGTCCATCTGTCTGTCTATCTATTTATCTATCTATCCTCAACAAGAAGACATCACTGAAATAAACATTATTGAATCACAGTTTTGTATCAATCAGGAAATAGGTTTTCAAAGTAAGAGCATGATGAGGAGAAACTAAAATCTTTTTAAAAGTTTAGTCTTTTTTAAAAGGATTTTAAAAATTAGGTAGAATTGTAAAAGAATTCAAGCAACCAGTTATTTTATTTGGAAGCAAGAAAGGAGACATATTTCATTATTGTTGAAATATCATTTGCTTTGTCTGTATGTATTTATGAAGTTTTAGTTTTTTCTATACCAACCAACATTTCAATTTCTGCCTTGAGTTAGTCCAGTATAATGTAAATCACATTGCTGCAGCTACATTCTCAAGGAATTAAATTCCCATCAGTTAAGTTAAATTAAATTAAGCTCACAGATCTTTGCAGGAATTAAAAGGCCTGCTTCACAGAGATGTTGTAGCCTTATTGGCCTTATTACTGCTCCAGATAGGTTAATCTGGAGGTAAAACAAACACAATGCTTTTAAAGTAATGCAGTTAAGAAGAGATCCCTTCTGTGTCCTTCACCATCTGGCTGTCCCCCAGAGTTTCTTTCTATATTACAGAATCATTTAATTTCTTTAAAACTGAAGCAATGGCTAAGCCATTTTCTACTCCAATAAAGGAAGTGATTTGCTTTCTCACTCTCCCTTATTGTCTCCCCCCCATAAATCCATCAGAAAAGTAGAAACAGTTTGCTTTTGTTTTTCCAGCACATTACCTGTGTAGTTTTAGCACACCAGGTGAGCATGCATTCTATGCATTTCAGATGTTGAGTCTGGAGATTGAATATGCTAAAGATTTTCTGCTCATGCATTGGCCAGATTGTCTTTGTCTGGCTTATGTCTTTGTTTGGGGAGGGGGAACAGGCTTAAACATATTTCGGTAGCGTCATTCTGAAAAATAGATGCATTATCAGACATGATTAACATGTATAAAATATGGGAAAATTGGATAGGGATTGTTTTTTTTCAATATGATCACATACTAGAAGTTATTTTTTTTAAAGAGGGAGTCTATGACCAGCTATTTGTCTTGAGGATTTCATAGTACTTGATTAGCAATTCATTCTTTCTTTATGACTTAACTGTATTACCTTAAAATATTTTCTGACAGATAGAAAACAACAGGTGAGGCTAGGGAAAATTATATCCAGTACCAGGACAATTAGTACTGGCCCTTCTCAAGTTGGTGTTATCTCACCACTTTTCCCTCTATACCAGTGACTGAACCTCTAGAGACCCCTCTGTCAAAATTGTGAAATATGCAGGTGACACAACAATCATTGGTGCCATTAAAGATGGAGGTGAGTCGGCATGTCTATGACTGTCTAGTTCAGTGCTGTACCCATGCAGGACAAGTCGAGACTCCAATTTACAGTCAGGACTGCAGAAAGAATAACTGCAGTGAACCTACCCTCCATAGAGGATCTATATATCGAGAGGGTCAAGAGAAGGATGGAGAAGATATGTGAAGATTCTTCACACCTTGGACACACCTTGTTTGAACCCTTTCCCTCTGGTAGATGCTACAGAGTATTGCATACCAAAACTAGCAGACACAGAGACAGTTTTTTTCCCCGAGCCATCATACAGCTGAACACTTGATCCAGACTATATGTTACATGATAGATCACAAGGGCAAATAATTTGAATTTAACCTATATGTGCATACATAATTGCTCTAATTCTGTACTGATAATATTCCTTTCTACTATGCATACATGCTTATTTTAATTCTGTACTTATAATATTGTATACACACTTATTTTAATTTTATACTTAGAATATTCCTTTACTGGCTGCATATCTACTGCTGTATACCTAATTAATTATTTGCTTTTGTTACTATTTTGTACTGTTGTCTTGCAAATATATTGAAAGCCACTGTACCAAGTCAAATTCCTTGCATGTCTAACCATGCTTGGCCAATAAAAGTATCTGTATCTGCATGCTTATGAGCTTTTGGTTCATACTAAAACAAAATCCTGAACTAAATAGGCCTCTTAGTGGTGTGCTCTCACCACTTCTTTTTTTCCCTCTACACTTTGCTCCTCATAAATACTTATGTCTTTTCTGTTGGTTTGAACTTAATAAGACATCTCAGAAGATGAAGGAGGTGGTTATCAAGGTTGGTCTACTCAGCGGTGTCCAACCTTGGCAACTTTAAGATGTGTGGATTTAAGAATTTCTCCCAGAATTCCTCAGCCAGCTATGCTGTGAGAGTTGAAGTCCACACATTTTAAAGTTGCCAAGGTTAGACACCCTTAGTCTATCTAGTTCTGAAGTATCATCTATATTTACTTTTTCTTATTTCTGCTTCTGCACCTCATATCTTCTAATCCCTTCACTCCCTGAAAAAAAAGCTCTCTTGCCCATAAATCATGGAAGGGAAGAACTGAACCACTAGAATCTAGAGGTGTGACTGGCTACCACAGTGCCTTCTTTCCCAATTGTCCCAAGTAGCACTGAAAATCCCAAAGGATTATATATTAATAGCAAAATGTAAAAGTGAATAAAATAAAGGTCTAAGTATTTATTTTATTTATTTAACACATTTCTATGCTGCCAATCTCTGAAGACTCTTGGCAGCTTACAAGCGTTAGACATTTATACATTGTTTATTTGGTAACCCCACCTCCCTGCTGGCTGGCGATGTTCGTATCCAGGGCATCCTCCATAGTTTCTGCTCCGCCCCTGGGACAGGCAAGTCCAGATTCTGACTCACTGCTCAGCTCCGACTCACTGCTCCCATTGCTGCCAGCCAGCTCCCACCGAAGTGGCACCCATTCATCTACTCACATTTTTACATGCTTTTGAACTGCTGGATGGGCAGGTGGTGGAGGCAAGTGATGGCAGCTCACTCCATCATGTGGTGCTGTGGCTTGATCCGCCAGAGTGCGGGCCATTTCTGGTCAACACAACTGGTGTCACTAAGCTGTTGTGCCACTACACCTTCTTAAGTATACTAAGTCTAAGTATATATTTATAATTGGTGAAATATCTGAAGACCGTTGATTTCATCATAGATTGTACTGATTTAGTGGTACATCATAATGGATTTGTTACTTGTTCCAGCTCCTGCCAACCTAGCAGTTTGAAAGCATGTAAAAATACAAGTAGATAAATAGGTGTCATCTAATTTAGGTGGGAAAGGTAACAGCGTTCCATGAGTTTTGGCATATAATCATACCAGCCACATAACCACAGAAACATCTTTGGACAAATGCTGGCTCCCTTGGCTGTGAATTGGAAATGAGCACCGCCCCCTAGAGTCAGCCACAACTGGCAGGGGAAACCTTTTGTGTCTGTTTCTCTGGTATTCATTCATAGATCTGTTACATTGGATTTCTACATTCATCCAGGTACTTTTTAAAATATAAACAAATCTATGCATTTAAATATTTTTAAAACTTGTTCCATATTTCTAAAATTATTTTCTCTTGAGATATTTATAATACATTTTTAAAATATATTGTCTTAAATTTTGTAATATAATGACATTCTAATCTGAATACAAAAATAAAATGATAAAATAAAAATAAATAAAATAAAATGATACATAAAATAAAATGATAATTTGTTCAAACACCATTCAAAATTATGACAGTGCTGAAAAAAGGACTTATGACCTGTGCCCAATATTAAGGTTGTTTCAGCACTCCTATGGTCACATGAACAAAATTGAGGTGCTAGGCACCCTTCCTCCACTTATAATTGCAGGAGTGCCTCAGCTCTTGCATGGATCTGGGGCTGCTTGCTGCTCTACAAAACATGGTGCAAGGAGACCAAAATGGCATAGATGGGTGGGGTAATGGGTGCCTGGGGGGAGTTAGAGGCAGTCCCTTAACTTACTGAAGCTTGGGTCTGGAAGGGACCAAGCCAAGAATGGCTTGGATTGGGGTGGGTATTTGCTTAATGACCCACAATCTTGGTTAAATGAGGAGTGCTGGGACTTCCATCATAAGATCATGTGACTTGCTTCACAACCACACTGACTTATGATGGCATTCCCAATCGCAATTGGGGTCAAAAGTTGAGGAGTATTTGTATGTACTGTATTTTAGAATACACCTTGATAAAGATTACTATTCTAAGATATTTTGGGAATAAAACATACATTTTGGAAATAATATAGAACCTTCCTTCCTTCCTTCCTTCCTTCCTTCCTTCCTTCCTTCCTTCCTTCCTTCCTTCCCTCCCTCCCTCCCTCCCTTCCTTCCTTCCTTCCTTCCTTCCTTCCTTCCTTCCTTCCTTCCAGGGAGGGAGGGAGCCTAAATAATGAAAGCAGTGCTGGATTGTCATGATAAAAGTCTGTCCTTTTTGTACAGATATTGTAATGTTGCATGCACAGAACAAAAAGGCACAGCTTTTGTACTGCAGTGGCCTGATCTGCTTTCATCATCTTGGCAAAAGCTTCAGAAGCAAAAAGCTGATGCCACTGTCTCTGGACTCCTTTAGTATGAACTACATATAAAAGAAATACAGGCTGGATGAACTACTAGATGGAAACTGAATCATCCCTGGTTAATTTCAGATAGGAAATCTGGATTTTGCTCTATGTCCATTAACTGTTTTGATTTATTTGTTTTTATCAATAATATACCATATCATGCCAATTTGCACTCTCCATTCAGGGTAGCTCGCTACACTTAAATGAACATGTGATTAAATCAAGTTAAAATAAAAATATGAATACGTCAACAAGAAAAAAGGAGATGAAGATTCTTCAGACTGAAGAAATACTTGGATACGCAGCAATACTTCTCAAACCAAAAGAAAATAAATCCGGTTGCAATTATTCACCCTCTAGACTGGAAAAAAGGACCTCACCTACCTTCACTGAGGTTGGAGGTTAAGCAGAATAGGAGCTTGTTAATTTTGGAAAATAACCATCAAGAATATTGGACCTGTAAGCTAGATGGGGAAACTAAGAACTATCCAAGAAATCCCAATTGTGTTTATACTACAGTTGTGTCCATGAAGTTACTAGGAACCAAACTAAGCTCAAGGATGTCTTCATACTGCTGATCAGTAAAATCACAGTGGTTATAGAACAAATGCTATCCTATATATGGATCTTAACTTGTTTCTACAAGACTGTCCCATCTTTTTAAGTATTGGGCACACCAGCTAGAGCACAAGATAAAATCACTTACCTGCTTTGTCACATAGTGATGTGGTAAGCCACCTATAAATATTGGTCCTGTTTGCTGCCAAATGAGAGATGACCAGTGATTGCCATTTGTGTACCTTTTCATAGTAATTCCCAGGATAGTCACAACAGCCTCGCACACTTCCAAATCTTGCCTACATACATTTGGAGAAAGGAGAAGGAAAGAAAAGTTTTACAGCTGTGCTGAACAATCTGCAAGGAGTTCCTTAACAAACTCATTACAATGTTTCTGTAAAAGGATGGATGTTCTTTGATATTCAAACTCTAAATTAATAGGTCAATTTAAAGATGACCAAGGAAATGATTGTAACACACACACAAATTCTCTGTCCTTTTCTTGTTTTGAGCATCTTTTCTAAAATATGAAGTTGATCTTGATTAACATTGCAATTCCATTTTACAAAAGGGTAAAAAGTAATTTTTTTTGTTTAGAGGAGACTGCTTTGTTACAATGGAAAACTTGTATATGAACTATTATTACTATTTTTAATAGTGCAAATTTATAGAACGTCCTTATGTTCAAAGTATATAACACAAAAATCATCCAGAAATATCCCAAACATATATGCCAAAGTGAAATCACTAAAGTAGTAAACCTGTACTGATTTGTTAAATCCATTACAATTGAGATTTAAACATGAAATGTCCTTATCTAATACAGTCTGTCTCTGAATCTTTCCATTTGGTTCCATTCTTACTTAATAACTATTTTGGTTCATGTTTTGTCAACAACTAATAGATTATATCACTGAACAGTTGCTAATGTTTATAAAGTATTTGAAAGCTTAGTTATTCAGATATTAGGCAATATGTTATTTCTTAGGCTAAATATACTAAAAGATGAGAATAAGAATGCATCCATGTGTGTGTGATTAAGTATGTATGTGCATATATATGTGTGTGTGTAATTTATATACCTCCCATCTTACTGTCAAGTGATGTTAATGATGATAACGATGATATAATGATGTGATAAAGCAATTAAAATGATAAAGCAATTTTAATGATTTTCCCATACAACCTCAACAAGAGATGCCAAGACATTTCAAACTTCTTCTCATCTTTGCAAAAATGTGTGTGTGTGGTTGTGTATAGCGATATCTCTAGTCTTGATAACAGATGAAGTTCATGTTCATGATGCCTTATACTGTCTCTGAAACCACCTGTTTTTTTCCTCTGGAGACAAAACTTGTTATACCCTTGCTTTCCCGTTCTGTTTCAGTTGACCTAGCTTGAAGAAAAATTCTGAAAGGCGTCTTTACTAACAAGACACTCCTCTTTGATTGTTGCTATGATCACAGAATCCATCTGCAAAGCTGACCTGGACAAATGGAGAGGAGGAGGAGACTTTTCAGACTTCTCAGGGGATAAATGCTTGGTTTGCCATTTGTGAAATTATTTCTTCTAAAGTTTCAAGGGCATGGAAACACCATGCAGAATAGATGTTGGAGCAGCTGAAAGAGGATAAACTGAGAGGAGGGAAAATGGGTTAATTTGTGAATGGTTTGCAAATTAAATAGATGGTAATGCTGTAAAGAATGAGATGGGAAAAAAATAGGAAGAGATGTCAGAAAGAGAAAGAGAGATAACAGAAAGAAAAGGCTGTGTGTAAAAGATGGAGAATAGATGGCACTATTAACATGCCCTGTCTGTGGATTATTTTAGCCCTACACACAAATTAGTATTAATTTAAATAGATTATCCCTCCAAAATGTCCTTGACAAAAAATAACAGAGAAATAGTATGTTTAATGCAATAAATTGGAAAACAGAGAAGAAAACCTGGAAGTTAAATGATATCATTCTGATTGTTTTGTATAATACTTTTCCCTTATATATGGTGTTATCTTGTATAAGGTATTTTAAAAAACATATCTATCTGTCAGTGTTATGGCTGCCCATATAACCAATGAAATTCTGGTAAATGAACAAAATAAAAATGTAATAATCCATTTGATAATTGAAGTAAGGCATTATAGAAATCTGTTGATGTGTGCACATATAAATAAATAACGACATTAAGGATTCCTTAAGATCTTATGCTGATACTGAGGTCTAATGATATTACACATGCACTGATAACATCTGGATCAATTTATCAAAGATCTCCTGAAAAAAAAAGAAGGAAAAAAAGAAGTAAAGCAGGCTACTCCATCAGTTCTGCTGATGGACCAGTTTCATTATATTCTTCTTCCATCAACCATCATCTGACTGTTATAACAGGCTGCAAAAAGGGGGAAATTGAATCAGGAACATCTGATTCCTTCTGTGCCTGAAATAGTTTGAACCCATTGTTATAAGTATGTTGTCATTAAGATATAACATGTGAGTCAGTTTTCTTCCTTCTCCCCAGCCTCATACCATGGTGATTTTTCAAACAATATTTTTTGGCTGAAAAACAGAATAAACCAGGATTGGGAGAGAGAGAAGGAACAGCATCATCAGAGAGAGAACTGAAGAGCTAGAAGAATGAGGGAGAGAAAAGCAGGTGTAAGACCAACTGCTCTCTGTCTATATAAAAAGAAGCAAGATGTGAGATAGCAGAACCAAAAAACTGGAGGACATCAGTCAAGAACATACATCAAGGATGTGGAGTGAGACAGAATGGGCACAGGAGAGAAACAGACTTTTTAACAATCTGCTGATAGGAAAGAAGCAGAGCTGCTTAGGCAGGTCACATATATTGGGATTTACAGCCAAACATTGGCTTCAGGCCACTGCTAGTTGATAAAAGATACAGCAATTTGTCTGAGATGTTTTCACCATAACAGCTGTTATGTATGCATTTGCCTACAAGCAAGTAATATTCTGGAATTGTTTCCTTGGGCTTTATGTTGGTAGGACAAGATGTTAACAATTCAGTATTCCAGTGAGCAGTTTTCACCTTGTGCTTGTGCAGTTTTGTACCTTCTGATAAGGTTGGATTGAACATTTCCAGGAGAGGCTAACTAAATTAAAACAGCAACCTTAAGAAATTATTATTTAACATTCGCAGCAGATAATATTGTCTAGTAGTTCATGCCCAGTATAAATATTCCAACAAGTTACAACCAATGCATAGGTGTTTAACTTTTGTGGGAAAAATGGCATCCTCTTTCTACTCGTTCAGTTCTGAAATGGAGGCACAATAATTCAAGTGCTCCTGTGGGTGAAACTGCTAATAACTGTGCCCTAACAGTAATTGTGTAGCTTCATCTTTTGTGCTTCCCATAAATATAATAATTAAACATCGGCCTTCTAATTATAACCTGGATGATGAGTTCTGTCCAAATGGAGCTGTATTCAGTGCCGAGGGCCATTCAAAATTGGATGGATAGAAAGGTTAGATGGTCTGTTAATACACCGTAGGGATAAAGGGTGACTTAGCATAACAATAACATTTGCAAGCATCTCAAAACTCTTGCATGTGATGTCCTGTTTAATGGCATTTGTCAGCAAGTATTGACAATATATTTTAGACTCTAGGCAACATCATTTAGAAGATAATGAAACATCAAATTGCCTTTCCTGCCAAGCTTGTTAAATGTTGTCCTAAGAAGAACATTTCTCACCCTTTTGGACTCTTCAGAATGGAAGACAATGAAAGAAACTATTCCTGTTTCCTAGTACTTCTTGAATGCATTGGACATTCTCTATAATAGGGGTGTCCAACCTTGGCAACTTTAAGTCATGAAGACTTCAGATCCCAGAATTCCTCAGCCAGCAGCTGGCTAAGGAATTTATTTATTTATTAAATTTGTATGTCGCCGAAATCCAAAGACTCTCGGCGGCGAACAACAATAAAAAATACAATTAAAAACAGTGAAATTAAAAAAAAACACACCAACCCCTTAAAACAAATAAAAAAATCTGGCAGACTAGCGAGGTGGGCTAAAAGGATTTACATATATAAAAAGGGGGGGTGAGGATGCTAAAAATCCATCAGCCACTTCCATGATGATAATGAGCCCCCCCTTGGAGCCCCAGGCCATCTTTCAGAGCCAGGTCTTAAGGCCCTTCCGGAAGGCCATCAGGGAGAGGGCAGCCCTCAGTTCAAGGGTCAAGATCTTCCATAGGGCAGGAGCCGCGGCAGAGAAGGCTCTTCTCCTAGACTCCGCCAGCCGAAATTCCTTGGCTGACGGGAACCAGAGAAGGACTCTTCTGCTGCTTCTGGTGGGTCAGGAACTCCCCATCTGGGTGACACGGTCCTCAGATAGCTGGCCCCATGCCATGAAGGGCTTTGAAAATCAATATTAACACCTTGAATTGTACCCAGAAGCAAACCGGTAACCAGTGCAGCTCGTGGAACAAAGGTGTTATGTGGGCCGATCTATTGGCCCCTAAAATCATCC
>JANHZU010004439.1:28408-38654 GCA_032468055.1 Acrochordus granulatus
GGCATCAGACTAGAAACTGGGAGACTATGAGTTCTAGCCATTCTTCAGGCCCAAAGCCAGCTGGGTGACCTTGGACTAGCCACTCTCTCTCAACCTTAGGAAGGAGGCAAGAGCAAGCCAATTTTGAAAAACCTTGCAAGAAAACTCATAGGTGAGTCTAGGCAGTTGATAGGAGTCAAAAACTGACTTGAGGGCAAAAAAGAGAGATGCGATTACCCAATTGCTGAAAAACTTCCAGGAATTCATGGGAAATCACAATGTGTTGTGAGTGGTCCTCTCAGAGGAAAAACTGTTGCTGTAAAGAAGCAACACCATCTACTACCTTCAAGTACTACCTTGAGACCCTCCTTGTAACACAGTCTCTCAGAAAGAACACTATAAAACTTATGACTTTAAGATTTAAGAAGACCCCGGAGAGAGAAGCAAAAGTAGCCTTTCCCAGATATGCACTCCTTTTAATGCAATCTCCTGAAATGTATGCTTTTTGTGGAAATTTCTGAGTAGAGAATAATGAACTGTGGTGGATTTCATGTACTAAAGCTACCATTTGCTATGCTCCATTTTGGCAGCTTTATGACTTCCTAGTCCAATTCACCCAAATGTTTCCCTTCAAATTAATAATCAGATGTATAAATGTTAGATTAAATCACTGTCGCTTAGTAGACTTAGCACTGTTCAATTGAACAGTTTTGATGTTCCAGATAATAAGTGCTTAGGAAATTTTGCCAGCCTTGCTTGAATTAGAAAATACAGTATATAAAATCCTTCTTGGAAACAGTGATGTCACAGAGCAGACCCTAATGTGGAGCCTTTCAGAGGGCTTTGATAGACAGAAGACATACCTTATGATCTCAAAGACAACAAAGCCATCCAGGAAGTATGCTTCATCAGCATTCAAGTCTACATATGTGCCCCAGATGTTATGGGAAATTCCAGATTCCATGAGAGACATGTTTGTTGTTTTAAAAATATCCATGCCTTTTTAAAGGGATGTCTGTGAAATTAATTTTTGCATTAATAAGTGGATGAGCCTCACTGAGATCTTTTAAAATGTTGATGCTCGAGGGGATCAGAAAAGTCTTTCTCCCTAATACAGATTAATTTTTCAGAAAGAGAGTGAACACAATTATTCCACAATGAATGGAAAATTCAGACAGGAAAAGCAGTTAAATTGCATATTTTGAGTGTTGTCTTTGATTTTTTTTTAGAAATTTTGATTCTGAATTTGAGATGTACGTTCATTACTGGACCGATAATGATACTTCACAGCTTGGATAACTTGGTGGATTAATTCACTAGGAAATATACAAGGCCACCAAGACAAGGAGAGATAAATTATTCTGGCCTTCCCCTCTGTGCCTGGGCAAGGGAATGTTTTTCATCCAGAGTCCTGAGGAAAGGCTGAAATGGCTGGCTGCAAACATCTCTCAAAGCCAGCTTAGAAGTGCAGGGTAGCTGTAATGTGTTTTCCCCTTCTCCATGTGGGTCCTCTATTATTTGGCAGCAAAGATGGTTTTGCCAAATGCAGCAGAAATGCAGGCCTAATTTTCTGATGATCGACAAAGGCTTAAAGCAGTGGCGAGGGGTGAGTGATGAAGACTGCAAAACGGGATCACACCACCGGCCAAGACTCCCTTGGAATTCGAAATCTGACTTAGCCATGATCAGGCTGAAATTCTGGGCAGATGCTGCAGAAGGAAGTAAAAAATGTGTGCTTGGTTTCAGACCCGTGCCAAGTTTGGGGGGCTGTTATTGGTTATCAGCCCAACGTGGCCGCTGTAAAGTTCAGAGAAATAACATCAAATGAGATTTTAATCTCTTCCCTTTATCATTTCACTGATTAAGTCCTACATGGACCCAAATGAACATTCAAAAGCAGTAATTAGTTTGTAAGGAAAAAAGCAAGTACTTGGGGCTTTCTCAGTTTTAGGGTTTATATTGGGGAAAGAAACCACTAGATACTCCTTTCCTGTAGTGTATTTCCTTTTCACATAGTGCAGATTGCTCATAATTTTAAAAAGCATAGGCATACATGAGAAAGATCTTGTTCACAGTCTGTTCTGTACTAATAATTTGCATAACGTACAGATTCACATCAATAGTTCTGTTGGTAGAAATGTACTTTTGCTGCCATTTTCTTTCAGAGTACCTACAATATGTTATTTGTTTGTTTCTCTTATTATTATTATTATTGTTTCTCTTTCCATCTGCAGGTGGGGCAGGATCAGTTTAATAATAGCAGAATTCCATTTAGAATTGTATGCAGCCTAAATAACATTAATAATCAGTCAATACATGATAAAGAAGAAATAGTGCAGTTCTGGGTGCAGGTGTGGGACAACTCAAAGAAATACAGCAAGAATGCTACTTGGCTAAAAGAGGTGGATAACAGTAAAAAAAGAAACTGAAATGAAAGAATGAATAGTAACAGCAGAAATGGTGGAGAAAAGGGCAAAGAAGATCAAAAATTGGTCAGCACCAAGCGAAGATGAACTGTGTGGTTTTTGGATGAAACATCTTCACCCACTCATTGCCAAGCAGTAACATGTGACAAAACCTACCAGAAACCTACCACCAGAACCTGCCACCCATTATCTTCACCCACTCATTGCCAAGCAATAACATGTGACAAAACCTACCAGAAAATGAAACATCCAGCAAAAGGGACAACACCAGGCAGCTACAAGCCAATTACCTGCTTACCGACAACTTTCAGATTGCTGAGTGGTGTAGCAGCTGATGCAGTCCAACAGCATCTGATTGAAAACAAGTGCTTTCTATCTGAGCAGAAAAGAAACCACCCAAATAGCAGAGAAACAAAAGATCAGCTCCTAATTGACAAGATGATTCTGGAAAACTGCAGGAGAAGGAAGACCAACCTGAATGTATCATGGACTGATTACAAGAAGGCATTCAACTCCCTGTCACACAATCAAGTGCCCAGAAATAGCAGGAGTCAGTAGAAAAGTCAGAAAGACTGATGGCACAACGGAAGACACGGTTGCCAGTCAATGGTGATAGACTGGGAGAGGTTAATATCAAGAGAGGAATCTTTCAGGGAGACTCACTATCACCACTATTGTTTGTCATTGCACTGATTCCTCTGTCAACCACACTGAACAACTCAGGACATGGCTGTCAATCATCACAAACATCTGCCAAGCTATCCCATCTCCTTTATGTGGATATCTGAACTTGTATGGAAAAACACTATCTGAAACAGAATCGCTTCTCAACACTGTCCATATATACAGTACAGCCAAGAAACTGCAGTGGAGTTTAGACTGGACAAATGTGCCACCCTCACCATTAACAGGGGAAAAATGGTGAAAACTGAAGGAATGCCCTGTGGAAATAACATCAAGACTCTGGATGAAGATAATCTCTACAAATACCTGGGCATCCTTCAGGCTGACAACATCAAACATTGTGAAGTCAAGAAGAAGGTCAGAAGTACATACATCACGAGAATGAAGATCTCAAAATCCAAACTCAGTGGAGGAAATACTATCAAGGCAATTAACACCTGGGCAGTTCCAGTCATTAGATACGCAGCTGGAATGGTGGACTGGACTCAAGCAGAACTAAAGGCACTGGATAGGAAGACCAGAAAAATAATGACAATGGATCATGCTCTTCATCTGTGCAGCAATATTGACAGACTCTATCTACCAAGGAAAATAGATGGGCGTGGAATATTGCAAGTACACTAGTTGAAAGAAGAAAAAAAGGCATTAGAAGAATACCTGAAGGACAGTGAAGAAGATGCACTAAAGTAAGTACACCAGGAAGATACTGGTACTGGAGAGACAAAACTGGCATACAAGAAAGATCAAATGAAGAACAGAAAAGAGACATGGCAAGGCAAAGCATTACATGACATTACATTAAAAAAATGAAAGGCAAAGCAGATAATAACAAGACCTGGCGATGGCTGAGATCATAAAAAATGAAGAAAGAGACAGAAGGGCTAATTTTGGTTGCACAAATCAAGCATTAAGAACAAATGCATACAAGTCTAGAATTAAGACAGCAAATGCCACCTCTGCAAAGAAGCTGAAGAAACAGTGGGCCACCTAATTAGCTGCTGCAAGAAGGTGGCACAAACCGACTACAAAGAGTGGCATGATAAAGTAGCAGCAATGGTGCACTGGAAGATCTGCAAGAAATACCATTTTCCTGCAGGCAAGAACTGGTGGGACCATAAAATAGAGAAAGTAATAGAAAATGAAGAAGCTAAATTGTACTCAGACTTCAGAATTCCAGCAGGCAGGCACTTGCCACATAACACTCCAGACTTAATAATTGTCAATAAGAAAGACAAAAAAGAATGGATAATGGAGGTGGCAGCACCTGGAGATAGCAGAATAGAAGAGAAAGAACTGGAGAAAATTACAAAATATAAAGACCTGCAAGTAGAAATATGATCACTGTGGCAAAAAAAAGCAAAGGTGGTACAAATACATGTGCAATCCCAAAACAGGAGCACACTTTAACAGCATCAGCATTGACAAATTCACTATCAGTCAACTGCAAAAAGCAGCCTTACTCAGAGCAGCTTATATCCTGCAACAATACCTTTAACATCAAAACCAGCATCTGCCTATCCCATGTTTTGGGAAGGACTCGATCAATGGACAAAAATGTCAAATCCAGTCTAAACATCTGACTGAGCAACAAACACATAGAAGTACTTTTAAAATTTAAAAAACTGACCCCCCAAAAAAAGCATACAAAATAAATATTTGACATCATTAAACTGAAACCACCATTCATTAGTCATCTATTGCTGATTTATATTAATCAGTTCTACAAACTACAGAATAGTTGGGGCATGTTTGTCTTTCTAATGCTGAACAGTCCATTTGCTTTGTCTAAAACTGAAAATATTGAATTCTGGAGTCGAGTTAATGAATGTAATCACTTCTTTCCAAAAGAGAATGATGTATTTAAATAAGGCAGTAATTTCATTGCATCTCCGACAACATAAATCTAGCATAAATCTAGTGAGGTCATGTCTAAAATACTTCTCGTAGAAAAGGATATAATTAAAAATCTCCTGAAAATCTTTTTTTCTAGATGCAAAATACTGATGGAATTGTCTATAAAAAAGCTGTATTTCTTGTGAAATTGCATGTGAAGACATAGAGTTGTTCTGTAATGTGGGTGAAAGCAGAATGCATGTGGTATCATGTGTGTCATGAAGCGACCATGCAAATGGTGCAATCTGCATTGTTAGTTCAATGAAATTATGAACTGGCTGATGTTATGTTTATGTTGAAAGCCACTAATGAAACTCAAACTCAACTATAGATGTTTGGACCAATAATTAAAAAAAAACAACTTCAAATACTAAACTGGCTGTCCTCTAATGAAAACCAGTTCTGAATGAGCGTGTAAGACAAAACCAATTGTTGGGAAGATCTTTGTTTGGAGATTATGTAGGTGATGTTTCCATTCTGCCTTCAAAGTCTGGGAAGTATTAGTAAAGTATTTTCCTTTGGGAGGGGTAGAGTTAAATATAAAACTCAGTTGAAAGCAGTAAAACAATTCTGGGAATGCAGCACAGTAGACATTTGGATATTACAAGGTAGTCCTCAATGTACTACTGTAATGGAACCTGCCCATGTCACGGTCAGGCCCCAAGACTGACTAAATTTTAAGACATTTCTTGTGATGATGGTTAAGTGAATATGTCAGTTGTAAAACAAGCCTAGTGGTGTTTTAATGCTGCAGTCATCAAGGGAACCCCATTCAATAAAATCACTTCCAGTTTTTCACAAAACTATAATAAAATGGGGTCATTTGACTGCAGAACACTGCCAATGTCTAAACATGCCTTCAGTACCAGGTTGTAATTTCCCCTTTTTAGGTTGGTCACAACTTTAAGCAGTCCTAAGCAACTGGTCGTAAGTCAACAACTCCCTGTAGTAAATTGTTTTTATATATACTGTACAACTGGAACATCTAAAAGTATATATTGAAATCCAAAATACCAATTCATCTTCATTATGGCCTGAACTTTCTTTGTAGGCATTTCTGATTTCCAATGTAATTATTAAATTGTTAAACTTTGGCATCTGAATATGAAATGCACAAGTGATCCTGAGGCCCTCCAAAACTGTCTTCACATTGGATGAATAAGATTCACCAAAGAATAAATCCTTAAAAAATTCCAGCTTTTCATTTACATAAATGGTATCTAGTCCTCAGTCTAGATGACTTTGTACATGCATACATATACAAAATGAGCATACCATTTGTGCTGCCTCATCTCAAGAAAGAACTCAAACAGCCAGCATACAAAGATGGCTGGAGAAAAGATGCCAAACCATTGTAATAACATGATATATTACTGATTGAATAACTTATTATTATAAAGTTATTTACTTTAAAGTTGAAAGTTACATAATAAGGATAAATACTAGCAAATACTAGCATTCTGTGTACCTTAGTGTATAGTCATGCTGGCCACATGACCATATAAGCATCTTTGGACAAACACTACCTCCCTCAGCTGTGAATCAGAGATGAGCACAGCCCACTAGAGTCAGACACGACTGAAAGGGGAAATCTTTAGATTTTGCAGTGGCTTGAGATTGATGCTCAGTATACCAGAGAACACTGTGACTGCGTGGTTAAGACACTGGGCTTGCTAGCTGGAAGGTCGGAAGTTCAGCAGTTCAAGACTCAAGTAGTGCCACAGGTTACAGGTAACAGAGCTCCCATTTCCTGCTCCAGCTCCTGCCAACATGGCAGTACAAAAGCATGAAAAATGCAAATTGATAAATAGGTACCACTTCAGTGGGAAAGGTAACAGCATTCTGTGTGCCTCGGTATAGTCATGGTGGCCACATGACCACGGAAGCGTCTTCGGACAATGCTGGCTCTTCAGCTATGAAATGGAGATGAGCACCAACCCCTTAGAGTCGGGCACGACTGGCAGGAGAAACCTTTATCTTTACCTTTTTTTTACACTGGAGAGCTCTATTTCACATACATTACAATTAATAGATGGAGTTGATGGTGATATGATACGCCTTCCTTTCTTCCTTCAGCTTTAAGAAGGAATAGAAGACATTCATGACAACTCAGGATATTAGTTCCAATGTGATGAAGGAAAAGAAAGAATAACCTCAACAAAGTGGCTTTAAGTTTCCTTTTCAAAGGAGATTCAACTAGAGAAAGATATTTGTTACGTGAGACTGAGTAATAAAGAGAGAAAATTTTGATTGGTGGAAAAAGAAAAGGTAAGTCAAGAAAAGTTCATTAAAAAGAAAATACTAAGATACTGATGAAAAACATAGTCAAGCCCCACTGAACTAGTAACATTAACATATATTACGTTGAGCTGTAGAGTTAGAAGGGATCTCAAAGAAATCTTGAAATCTGCACCACCTATGTGCAATTGTCCTTCCTCTTAATAACTTCCAGAGATGGGGTCATGCTCAGATTCTATGACTTTTGGGAGACTCCAACAATGACCTTTCTTCAGCGAGCTGGATAGGATCTTCACTGAAATTCTGGGTTTCCAAGATATCACAAAAATTGGGAATGTAGTATTTCATATAGCACAATGTCCGACATATATGACTCCCAAGGACTGGACTTTAATTGAAGGAAAAAAATAAAATTTAAAAGGAAACATATTATTTCTGTTAATAGCATCCTGTTACTGTACCCAGTACTAGTGGTGTTGCCATTATTTGTTTGACGTGTGCTACACTTTGGAATGCACAAAGAACTGAGACTGCACTCCATCAATGTATACTAGACTAGAAAAAAAATACTGCTATTATAGACAAGCATTCTGCTAAATACGATGTCTACACGATGTCCTGGCCTTTGGAACTCCACCAACAGCTGGTGGAAAGATTTTAAATGTTGGCTAGCCATTCCCAGTTATAGCAGCTATATTTCAGCAATGACACTGAGGAGCATTGCAGGGAAGAAAGGTGATGCTGCTATAAATACTCTTGTTCCTCTGTTCAGACATATAGAATTGGTGGTCATATGGACAGTAATTGTTTTATTTGGGTCTCTTGTTATATATCTAAAACAGATCCAGTGAAGATAATATAATTATTGTGGTTTACCACAAACTGAATATATTTCAAACAATGCTGTAATAAATAATACAAAGTTGTGCTCATCCCTATGAGTAATATTATCAGCATGATACAACTTGCAAAAAACAAAAATGCACAAGAGATTTTAGAAAGCACTGTAACAATATTCTACAGAAAATTATTCCAGGAAAATTGAATAATTTTGAAATTAATTATTAATATTGCAAAATGAATCAGCAGCCTGAGGTGATTGTGAGGAAGGCAAATCAAGTTTTAGGGCATATAAACAGAAGAACATCAAGACCAATCTTAATTTAGCATTCTATTTTTCAGGGACCAATCAATAGTTTTCAATGGGTATTTGGTCAAATGTTGCTCCCAACCTTGATGGCCAGAATTTAAGAGAGAAGTTGAGAAACTGGAAAGGATGCATAGAGCAACAAAGATGGTGAGGGGCTTGGAAGCTAACTCTTGCAAAGAGCAGTTGAAGGAAGTTGGTCTGTTTAGCTCAGAGAAGACTGAGGGATGACCTGACAGCAACCTGCCCATACATGAATGGGTGTCACACAGAACCCTGCATTTATTCTCCAGAGCACCTGAGGGTAAAGCAAGAACCAGCAGGTGAAAGGTTTACAGAGAGAAATCCAAACTTGAAATAAGGAGGCACTTCCTGACCATGAGAGGTCTCAAGCAGTGGAACAGCTTGCCTTCTGAAGTTGTGAGGACTCCATCAGTGGAAGTTTTCAAGCAAAGATATGGTCAGAGGATTCCTATCCTAGTCAGAAGTTGGACTAGAAAACCTCCAAGCTCCCTTCCAGTCTTAGGATTCTACCAATATAACACTGAGGCTTCAAGAGTTAACAGAACCAGTAAGCATGGATAAACTTAAAGGGGGCTTGGGTACAGTCTTGGAAGATAGGTTTACAGTACTTTGAACGAATGAATTCTTCATTGTAAAAGAAAGATAAAAAAGTCCTTCCTTTGATTGGCTCCAAATCTCCTTCCCGAAAACTTTGAGTATGTGCTCCCTATGCACTTTCTCCGTACCACACATGACCATGTGCACCTCAGCCTTGTCACCTTTCAGTCCTCATTTTTTCCAAATTAAAGAGCCCTAGACATCTTTTCTCCCAGTGGTGACATCAAAAGCCCCTGATAGTTTGCCATTTTTCATCAGCCTTCTCCAGACCCAGGCTAATGGTATGTGGGAATGACCTTGGGAGACAGTTGGAAGATGGTTAGATAAGCTGCAGCTGAGAATGTAGAAAGAAGGGGGATGCAGCAAACATCTTAGAAGGGACCCTTCATAGCTTCTTGAACTGTAAAGGTGAATGGGGAGAGATGAACTTTCAGACTTGCAAGATTCTGTCAAGATAAGAAAGTAGAATAAAGGAGAGTTAGTGCTTCTAAGTGTGCTTCTTGTCTGGGCTACCTCACAGGAAGATACTGTCAGCTTTTTACTGTTTGATGGGCAGGGTGTATGGTTTCCTCCTTGCCAGTTCAAGTAGAAAACAGAACTCCAAATCAGGGGTGTCCAACTGGCTGAGAAATTCTGAGAATCGAAGTCCACACATCTTAAAGTCGCCAGGGTTGGATACCCCTGTTCTAAATCAACGTCTGCAAGCAAGCAAGCAACCAAATTCAGGAGGACCCCCGAGCTACAAATATTCTCTTCTCCTGCAACCGGGGACGGCCTGTCCTCGCCCCACGATGGCACAGAGCACCTCAGGAAGAGCCGTTTTATTTTCCCATCCCTCCCCCCGTCCTGATGTTCCCATTTGCCTCGGCCGACTCCGAGGTGCTTTGGACCGCCCACTATGACCCAAGACCTCCTCATATGAAAGTGCCCGCGGAGTTAGGCACTGAAAGCGCATTCGGATTTCTGAATGCGATGCAGAGTGTTTCAGCGCAGGCAGATCCCGAGGGAGACTGTGCAAAGCGACCCGCCGGGGCCACTTACAGGTCGCAGATCAAGGAAACGGGTTGATGCAGCGAACCTCAATTTTAAGGCGAGGAGACCTTCGACTCCCAGAATTCCCTGATCAGCCAGTTTCCCCCAAGCTACCTCTTCCCTTCTGCGTTCGGCACTGCCTCGGACTTCCGGGCCCTCCTTTCCGGGCGAGGGGCGGGGCGTCGCCCGGGCAACGGCCTGGAGGGTAGCGCAGCTAAGATGGCGG
>JANHZU010004440.1:0-13117 GCA_032468055.1 Acrochordus granulatus
AAGAGCGAACAATGCGTCGGATCGGAACGCTTCCCTCGGTCGCCGCCGTTCTCAGGCTGGCTAATAGGATTAGCGCCTCCATTTCAAGTTCGCTACAGCATGTAATTTCTTTTTAATTTGGATTAGATGGCAGGGAAAGGCAACGGGACTTTTGGAGGGAAGGGAGTGAAGGGCTGGGGGTGACAGGGCCCTTTCCCGTTTAAGAAGAAAATCCTTTCTGTCCCAAGATCCTGGAGGGACCCTTCCTTTGGTTGCCTGTTGTCTTTGAGGCTCCTCACCCTCAACTGAAGCCTTTCTTCCCCAGGCCTTTCTTTAATTTATTAAACCATTTTCCTAGGAAGGTGGCCCAGAACATTTTGGTTCCTGAATGATTCAGATGGCTCTTGATTTTTGGCCACCAGTTAAAACAAAAGTGAACTGCCAAAACTCCCGTGAAGTTAGGAGAGTCAGAGAAGCTCCTTGGTCTAGATTAAGTGACAGCATCAATCTCAGAGTCTCATCAACTGCATGGGCTTTCCAAGTGGCTTCCCATCCTGCCTAACTCCAACCCTGCCAGGAGCTACCACCTGCTGTGATTGAAAGTAAACTCTTGACAGAGGCCCAATTACTCTCTTCCAAGCTCAGAAGAATGCACATGTTCAACACAGGTCTTCAACAGTTAGTAGCATGATGACATATAGACCAGAAAAGACAAAAAAGCAGCTTATTTGGGGAGATGACAGCAGCAAATCATTAACTAGTTTATGGTTGATGTGATCTTACTCCTTGGAGGAAGCCTCCTGAATTTTCTGCTTCAGGCTTCCAAATCATTTTCATTCCATGGGCCATGGGTTGCTCCAGGTGCCCAAAAGTGTTAACCTGCCTTCCCCTGAGTATTTGAGTAATCCAAAGGCCTGATGATCTCTTTAAGAACAACCCATAAAATAAGATCATGGGAGTGTGCTGCAAGACCAAGGACAGAGACCAAGGAGGGCAAAGGATATCCACGTATAGTGACATTATCACAATGTGATGTAATGTGGTTATTACAAAGTACAGCTACCAAATTTGATGATGTGTGCTGTTGTTGTGGATCCCAGCTGACATCTCTGTGGTCAAAAAGGGTGATATATCCATGCAGATATCTGAAAGTTGTGCTGGTAGATGAAATGTTATGTCATGTTATTTCCTATCACTAATCCTGGGCCACCCTCCTTGAAATGACCCTGCTGAACTTAGACGACTAAGATGAGAAGTTTTAGGAATATCTGTTGAATTTTGCCATGTGGGTTCTTGACAGACCTACAAAAGGTCTGTAACTTACTTCTGAATTAACCTGCTTTCTGGGTTTGGATAATTGTGCAGGACACAGTAGAAACTTACTTCAAAGTCTGAGTTTTTACAATGTGCTAAATTCCAAATGGATGAACCAAGGTTCATCCTAAGCAACCATGGCATATTATGAGGACCCAAGGGCCTTGGATGCATACACTAGCACACTTTCTGAAAGTTTCTCTTCTTTGACATGCCAACCAAACTAGAAGGGAGCCTTTCAGATGCAGGTTTTGATATATTTCAATATATTTCATTTAGCACACATATGTGTGTGTCTGGAGGCTTTTAAATCATAGCATCTGAACTTAGTTTTTTGATGTTAATGAGAACTTTTGGTTTTATCTCAATACCCTCTTCAGTCTTGGAGTGTCAGGAGAAGTCAATAGGTGTAAAAATGCTTCACCCCCAAAACTCTTCTTTTTCAGTTGGCTTTAATCCAGAGACTTTCATGGTGGAGAACCAATGTGGGGGAGATGTTTAGAGTCAAAAAAAGATGTTAAAAAGACTCACCCCATTCTCCTCATCTCAGCAAACAATGCAAAATGCTGAAAAAAATGCTGTGTTCCTCCTTAGTCATCCAGGAAATAAGATATTGGGGGGGATTTCTAAATCATGGCATCTGGATTTACTGACAAGAAAGAGGTTTTTTTGGGAAGGGTAAGGCATTTTCACACATATTGACTTTAATCCTTGTCCTGACACCCCAAGACTGAAGATGGTCTTGAAATAAGACCAAAATCTGTCATTAACATAAAACTAAGTCCAGTTGCTATGATTTAGACGCCTCGAGACACCTTATTTCCTGGATTACAGAGGAGTAACATAGCATATATGTGTGTGTTCTTTTTTAGCCCTTTCTGAATCCATTCAAGCACAGATGGGACACTGAAAATACTTCTGCAGATTCCTACTGCTCTTTGTGGGATTCCTCTTTCTTCTTCATGCTGTTGTTTAAATGCAGTGGGTCATGTGAACCAAGTCTGGCATCAGGCATCTTGCCCTCCCCCCTGAAATTTGGCTCCCTTGGCTTGTATGAGTGCAAGAGTTGCACTCATACAATGAAGGAGATTGATGGGAAGGTAATAGACTTGGGCTTCCATCCAGCTAAATTAATCACAGCTAATTTCAGCTTCATTGATTGCAGGGGGAGTTGTCACAACGTGGGGGCCTCTGGAGAGCACTTTTCTTGGAACATTGCAAATGTGGGTTTTCCTCCTCCTTGATCAATCATTTACAGTTTCAATCATAGGTATCTTGGAATACCATTCAAAGGGTAAAATGGTGGATGGCTCATGCATTGATGCTGTAGCTGACTATGCTACATCTTGTTTAATTTTGAACTCATCCACACATGCCAATAAATTCAATCTCTAGTTTCATCTCAACCTAAATACTCATCATTCACTGTGCTCCATACCAATGAAGGCTGCCCCATCAAGGGGTGAAGAATAAATAAAGCTAAGGGTAAAATTGCCTTCAAGTTGAGCTTGATTCTTGTACATTAGGGAGTCTTAGATGACTATTGCTGATTACTGGAAAGGGCACCACCAAAAAAAAACTCAGAGCTGGGAGTTAACTCATCCCAAAAACAAGTCCTGGAAGAAGGCACTGGTGATCATTTCTCTCTTGCTGAAGGGGGGGCATTTTTTTTAAATGAAGAAGTGCCCTTCATTTAAAAAAAGCGCATTTAAAAATCATTTTAAAAAAAGCTAAGCAGGCTTGGATTGAACTGATTTATGTTTGGATAGAAGACCATCAGGAGATCCCAGGACCACTAGTGAGAGCAGGAAGTTGGAAAGCCATTCCAGAAAAATACAGTATTGTCAAGAAAATCACCAGGACAGATCCATCAAGAGTTGGAGTTTGACCTGAAGAATCTTTAACTTTTCTCATGAATTAAAGTGAAATCTTGTTTGGGACAGTGTTGAAGGGACACAATCAATCAGGAGATGAAAGGGAACTGAGAAGTTAATACTTTTGATCCTCACTTGCCAAGAAAAAAGCATCAGGTCAATGGGAAGGTAAGAAAAAAAGTTTGGAGTACACTGGCTTTTTTCACTTCACCTGAAAAAGTCCTGAGTTCAAACTCTCTCTTGCCTGAGGTCTTCAGGCTTAAATTCTCCTTTGGCCTCTGCTGATGTGCTCCACATGAAGGGTTGTATGGACTTGTGGTTTGTGCACATTGTAGGCATGCTTGCAACCTTTTAGAATCATTTGATGGAATGGAGATAGAACTCTTCCGAAGAGATAATACTAAACATGGGACAGTCGTGAAAGTGAAGTACATAAACATGAAAAATACCCCACAAACAAATCCAAAACCCTAGCAGAGTTACAATCAATTTCAGAAGACTCAAAATTAGCATTTTTTTAAAAAATCAGGACACAATCCATGTATGGCTGCAACTCTATGAAGAGAAATATTCAAAGACTACAACTTGTAGTTTTGACTTAAGCCATTGTGATTGGAAGCAAAAATAAATTTCTCCTTCTCCTTCTTTCCCCTCCCATCTTCTATAAGTGATTTCCCTCCTGGCATTAGGAGATTTTTTTAGGGTTCATTCTCCCCAGTTTCTAAAGTATGTGCTATATTCTTCTTCTGTTCTGTTGCTATTAATAATGATCTGTTCTAATATATCATTTTGATTGTGTGGTATGGATTTTACTGTTGTTTGCATTTTGTTGTGCACCATGCTGGGAGCTATTTGGCTGAAAGTTAGAAACAAAAGTAGAATACAACACATTTTTACTCTTTCTAGTCCCTTTCTTCACTTAGCCCAACTACAAGGACTGCATACATATTTACAAAGGAGCATCCAACCAAGTTCTACTTAGAATAGGTGTAGTGAAATCAACAGGGTTTAAGGTCAGAATGCTTAATTTCCCATTGATTTCAGTTTGTCTACTGTAGGAGTCCCCAACTGTTTTTGAAGTATTTGAAATGTTGAAAGCATGGGGCACTTTTGCAGTCTTTTCTAATTCACAGAAAGGTTGGCCTGGGAGTCATCATGGCTTAGCAATAAAAGTAGTTTTAATTTTTATCTCCTGTTAGACATGTATGTGTGTGTAAGTGTATAAATATACACATATATAAAAAGTGGTTTTTAATTGATCTATTATTTGATTACATGCCATGAAACTGGTATTTTGATTTTTTCCATGATGATCTATCCCTTTTGTTCTTCAGGTGCTTCAACAATGTGCACTTCACCACTGTAACTTGAGTCTATTCACCTTTTCTCTTTCCTCCTTTCTTCTTTCCTCTTTCCTCTCCAAACTTTACCAGAATGCTGCCTGCCATTCTTCTCTTTTTCAGAAAGTGTGCTAGTGTATGCTTTCTGGATAGATGGACCCTGCTTTCTTTCCTTCTTTCTTTCTTTCTTTCTTTCTTTCTTTCTTTCTTTCTTTCTTTCTTTCTTTCTTTCCTTCTTTCTTTCCTTCTTTCTTTCTTTCTTTCAAAAATCAATGGAGTCATTAACTAAAAAAAGGAGAGAAAACCCCCCAGTTTTTCCATTTTTCCTATAACTTGGGCTGGAGGGTGAAATTGACTGAACTCTTGTCAAAATGGTCCTTGGTTTCTGGTTCCACAATTCTGACAGTGGTCTTATAGAAAAGAAGAAGAAAAGAAAACCCCACAGCTTTTCAAACTTCCATTGGTGAATTTGAGAAATGGAGGGAGGGAGGGGGAGAGGAAGGAAGGAAGGAAGTGGGGAAGGAAGGAAGGAAGGAAGGTCAACATTCTGCCATTTATTAGAATGGTGATTGTGGTAATGATGATGTAATTATATTATATTCAGTATTATATCAATCCACTGGTGAGACAGCTTCATTGGTCATTTACCTCATGACAGTCCCTTCAGAAGATGACAGGCAATTGCTAATGAACTTCCAAGTGGCCAAGGAAGCCAGTTGCAAAAGGCAGCATTACTTGGAGTAGCTTACATCCTGTGACAATACCTTTAACAACATCAAAGTACAACATCTGCCTATCTCAGGTCCTTCTAAAGCCTTCAAATAAATGTTTTGTTAAAAATTTCAGTGTCCAGTTTTCATCAGTATTCTTACATTTTCTTCTGTGGAATGAGTAATTCCAGCTCCACATCTTGGCAGATACTGTAAATAGTCCTCCTGAGATTGGAATTTTTCTGAGTTATGAGATGCTGCGTGGTTTGGGGCAGACAAAGAACTGCACGGCATCTCTCAGCTTCATGCTGGGAGGGTACCATCGTCAAGATCTAAAATCAAACTAAAATCCAAATTTAATTTAATATAATTTAAACAGAATCAGCTAAAACATGGCATGGTTATTTCTTGTTTAGAGAATAACTTTACCCTTCTGTTAAAGAAATTGATAAATTTGGACAAATTTTGGAAAGGCTAAACCCAAAATAATCATGTGAAATTCTAGCTCTGCAATTTATGCAGATTGCATTATTTCCAGGATTTTTTTGGCAAAAAAAAGCAACCAAAAGAATTGCTACTGGAGAAAATTCACTTTGGGTGGTAGATATCATGGAAGGAGACCACTGTCCAATCTACCATGGTTTGCCAAAGTGCATGGTTTGGCACACTTAAAGAAGGAACATATTGGTATGTTTTGAGTGCATAATTTGGTATACTGAACACAAATGAGAAACATGAATCAGTTACATATTTTATTTGGGGCCACAGGGGCTTATTTCAAATTCCTGTAATTGCCTTAGTAGGTTGTGAGTTTATCATCAGTATTTGTTTTTTACTTACTGGTGTAACCAGTACATAGTAATGGATCTATGGTAATGTCTTCACCATAATGTTATAAACTGTATTGGAAACAACAGTTCTACAGGAATGCTAAGAACTTTGATTATAGCCCTGTCAATGGTTATTGGTTATGTCCTGTTGTGATCAAACAATCATACTTGAATTAGGATAAGGTTTTCCTGCTTCTTGCTTCACTGAAACTTCTAGAGGAACTAACTGCAAGGTTTACAATACATAGAGGAAGGCCAAAGTAATTCAGAAAACCAGGTTAGACCACAGACTTAACAATAAACATATACTATATACTACATTATTCAGTGACACACACATGGACACATACATATATGTACATGTGTGTGTATATATGTATATACTGTGTGTATGCACATACACGCATACACACAGTAACAAATGGTTGCTCATGCCAGCATGTCCTATTATAGATAATCAGTATAATAGGGGCGTGGTGGCCGAGTGGTTAAGATGCTGGTCTTGTTGACTGGAAAGTCAGCAGCTCAAGTTTGAGACCCAGGAACAAAATGAGCTCCTGTTGTCTACTCCAGCTCCTGCCAACCTAGCAGTTTGAAAGCATGTAAAAATGCAAGTAGATAAATAGGTACCACCTTTGCTGGGAAGGTAACAGCATCCATGCGTCTCAGTGTATAGTCATGCCAGCCATATGACCATGGAAGCGTCTTTGGACAAACGCTGGCTCTTTGGATATGAAACAGAGATGAGCTTTGCCTCTTAGAGTCAGACATGACTGGCAGGGAAATCTTTTACCTTTTTATACACAGTGTGTGTGTACATACATATACACACATACATACAGTAAATACTGTAGAAAGAGAGAGGATAGTACAATTATTCACCCATACATCTGATTATGCAAATTTTCTTTAAACTGATGATCATGATTGGTAAAGGTTTCCCCTGCCAGTCGTGTCCGACTCTAGGGGGTGGTGCTCATCTCCGTTTCCTAGCTGAAGAGCCAGCATGACTGAAGATGCTTCTGTGGTCATGTGGCTGGCATGACTACCTGTCGAAGTGCATGGAATGCTGTTGCCTTCTCTCTGGAGATGGTACCTATTTATCTGTTTGCATTTTTACATGCTTTGGAACTGCTAGGTTGGCAGGAACTAGGCTGACAATGGGAGCTCACTCCATTACAGGGTGGCTCTTGGGTCTTGAGCTCAAGTGACCAACCTTCCAGCTGACTTCAGCATCTTAACAGTTCATGCCACCACCCACCATTTTGATGATCATGATGCCGTGCCATCAAATTGTTATCAGCTCTTAGCAACCAAAGAGAAAGATGTCTCCATGATGATCTGATATGTTCCTAACCTGGTTCTTCAGCTCTTCCAATGATGTTGGATCTATGATTTCCAGAATTCCAGCCAGCATGGAAGTAAAATACTGAACATTAGGAACATAACCTAATTTATATATACACTATTGTCAGATCTGTTGATCCAACTCCATAGTCTCCAACAATCCCCTTTATATATCTCGACTCCTTGTTTTTGAAACTCTATGCTATTAGTTGAATATCTTCGTGATAACCATGACATTTCCTTTTCCATGCTAAACATTGTCCTTTGGAAACCTGGGACTGAGACAATTTAGAGATCCTGAATGTGATAAGGAATTGGGAAGAACAAGAGAAAACTGATTGTGGGACAGCGCATGATAAAAATCAAATAACTTTTGTGTAGATGATTGATGCAAGTGACCTAATTTGGGTCAATTGTAAGACATTTGGGTTAAGTCTTACTATCTTCTCAAGATCAGGAGAGAGTAGTGGATTATGTTTTATTTGCTGTGAGAATAGCTTTTTCCCTCTGCACTACACAACATTCAAGCAGGCACTGAAGAATTTAAAATACTATTCTTTCTTTAGCAAGATACATTATTTTCCTCATCTTTTCTCTCCTCCTCCATGTTCTGTTGTTCAGTATACATTCTGCCCTTGGAAAAGCATAACATGGGCTCTGATATCTTATCAGAATTCACATTTCTCCCATCAGCAGGTTGTTTTCAGAGAACAAAGGACATGAGAAGACTTAAGAAGTTCTGTTTAAGCAATACATAAAAAAGAATAGTGGACTCTTATGAGTACTTAGCTACTTGGAAGGCTTTTTTTCAGATTTATACTCAGAGCACATAGCTATACTGATGTTAGGAGATGTCAGCCTGGCATTCCCCACCAAATGATGTGTTCCCTGCACCACTGTGGCTTATCAATAAAGCAACATGCATAGATGTTGACACTATAGGACAGAAGCTGTATTAGTTTATGGTAGCAAAAAAAAAAAAAAATCAGAAGGAATCTAGTAGCTGGTTTTCTGAATAACACATTTTTTTAAAAAAGTCATAAATGTTCATGAGCTGCAGCTCACAAAAGCTTATAATTTTTAATAAAATATGTTATCAAGAAAAAGGTGTTATCAGACTCCTGATTTTGGGTATAATTTTAAAATATATGCAGCAATTCCTTCACCAAGCAATAGTATCCTTGTTCATTGCATTTACCTCTTTTTTTGCATTATTTACCTTCCAAGAAACTGAAACAAAGACTGTGGGATGCAGTCAAAGAGAAAATCTGCACAACCTTAGGCCAGGAGTTCAATAGATTTTTTTATTTGGCAATATCTTCCCTAAATGTGGGCCAGGCTTTCCCTCCTATGTGGCACATGTTGGGGTCTTTAATTGTCAAATCTTCTATTGAAAGAGGGCAAAGACTTTATAAAAAGAATTTGTGATCTGTGTCCAGAATAAACCAGATTCATTAAATTAAATTTGTGCTGACAAGGTCTTGCTAAAACATCCTTGCAAGGATGAATTCTCAAATGGGTCATCTCTCCCCACACTGGTGGTTTCATACTCATATCTCCTTAATCATGGCAAGAATGTGCACCAGTATGTGCTTTTTAAATGCTCTGTCCTCAAGTTGTTGCCTTTGTCTCAAGCAGCTTCATGTGGTCTTTAGCCATTTTAGGTTTGGAGCGAACAAAGCAGATGGTTTCTGAGTCAGAACTGATAGATACTCCACAGGACAGCCAGGATTTCCTCTCCTGGACAAATCCTATATGGGTAGATTTCGCAGAATTCCCCTGTTAGTATGGCCATTGTTGAATTGGAGTCTACACATCTGGACATTGTACAGGTTGGAAAATGCTGGCTCATATCCAATATATCCTGGTCTATATTAGAGGAAAACAAGCCTGCATTCTTCTTTAACTGTTCTGTCGAACAGTTCCTAGCATGAATTCCGGGCCTCAAGCAATCAATCTTCTGCTAAAGAGTTTCATTGGCTATTTCAAGTTTTCAGCATCCAGTTTAACTGCATTTACTACCTTCGATTTTATCCTGAGATTGAGAATTGATTTGATTTTAGGTCTCAACACAGATGTGAATGATAATTCACATATAATTCTCTTTTACTTTGTCTAGGCTGCCTGGGATTTCTTAGGCAAAATGCATTTTCATTACATGTTGATCTAAAAAGAATAATGTAAAAAAGGGAGTTGCAATAAAATGAGGCATGTATTCTTTCTGCTCAAACAAGGCTTCAGTTGAAAGTTCTAGCTAGCTCTTTTCTTTACAGGTAATCCTTGATTTACAACTGGTCGCTTAGCAACTGTTTGAAGTTATGACGGACTCCCTCAAAGATACTAACCACCCAGATTCAAAGTTCCAATGGCTGGGCCACTCCCGTAGTCACATGATTGCATTTTGGGTGCTCAGTAACCAGCCTGCATTTACAGTCATTTGCAGTGCCCTGTGGTCATGATGCTTTTGCTGGAACTGGCATTTATGTACAGTTTATGGCAAAAAAGCCCACTCCGAACAACGGCTTTGCTTAATGACTGTAGCATTCACTTAGCAACCACTGCAAAAAAAATCATAAAATTGGGTCAGCCATCAGTACAACTGACAACCATAATTCTGGGTTCAATTACATTTGCAAGTTGAGAACTCCCTGTAATTAGAATATTCCACTCAAGCCTTCATATTTTCTCTACTTTTTAGGAGAAATGTTCAGCCCTTGGCATTCTCTGTTAGAAGGAAAGATGTACATAGTTTCCCTGCTAATACGCTCATAGGAATTTTCAATTTTAGTTTTATTCTATGTTGAGTTTTGGATCATTGGCTCCTTGGAGAAAACCCTGATTTACTTATTTATTACTTTGGAAAGTTCTATAACCACCGATGACAGACTAATAGCCTAAATATAATAATAAGTTCTTCAATTCCTCAAGTGTGCAGAAGAACTACAGTTTCTTCCAGCACAACTTTTTCTAATTACCAGCTGAAAGCTGCATTCTTAAAAGAAAAACATTGAGGACTTGGCACGTTTTTACTCATCAGTAACTGAAGGTCACTTTGGGCTTCATTTGATGATTTTCTTGCTAAGCCTTTCTGCTTTGAGGCTCAACTTTGCTTTGCCAGAGGGCAAACCTGTATCTACACTTCTTGAATATTTTAGAGTTGTTTTGTTCCTGGGGAAAGCTGTTGTTTCAAACCCCTTCACTTGGGTTTAAAATCAGATTAAGGAAATGCCTTCTGCAGGACTTTCAGGTAGTTCTCTGCTGTGTCAGCCATGCCTGGAGGCTCCACACAATGGAGACATTGGCAGATTTCAAGGTCAGAGGAAATGTTAGCCATGCTTTTTTTCAGAAATTGTGCACCAATTAAACAAACGGATAGATCTCACAATGCTTCCCTATATCCATAGGCAGAAGGTTTCTAACTACTTTGTAACCAATAACAGAAAGATGACAGCAGGAGGAAAAAGCAGAATTTATAAGCAAGAGCACACTCTTATGAAGTTTTCTTGACAATGGAACAGAAATGAATTTGGCCACTTCTAGATTGATAGTTAAAGTGCTCTCCGAGAGGCTCTGAATCAGGAGAGAAGTATGTTGGCATACATTGTGTTGTTGCTTTGCTGATCCCTAATTTGTAATAGGATCAGGACTGAGCCTTCACATCTTTTACAGGCCAGGATTATGTTCCTCTCCCAGCTTCCAGTAAGAAAACAATCACCTGTCATCCCTCTAGTGAGGAAGGATTGGGGATGCATGCTTAGAACAAACTAAATTCCAAGTCCCTAAATAGTGGAGTACCTTCATTCTGGCAAGGTATCATGCCCACCGCTCAGCTGTCCTCGAAGGCTGATTCAGGAAGATTCTTACACAGAGAGGCATGCAGGAACAACAGAGCATGTGCTTCTCTACTACCTGTATTACAGAGACATTCATACCAGCCCCATCTCACCGTTACTGCATAAATCCCCAGGGTGTACAAAACAATTCTACACCTCCCTGCTGCTTTCAGATAGCAACCCTGCTGCAACGTACAATTTTACCAGGTTCTGCGCAGCAGCACTCAAAATTTGTCAGATGATGACCTGTGCCATAAACTAGATGTAATGAGCATCTAGTTTGCCATATCAGAATGCTGTGTAAGATGATAGATGTAGTCTTCTATTTACTAACCTTTTATGTTCCCTTATACTCATCCAGTGCTCCTTCCCATTCTTTTAGATTCTTATAGACATATAAGACATATATTTTAATATCTTCTAGCTTTTCACACACACACACACTCCAATGTATCTTCTATGCTTTTTAAGCATATAAATGTGTGTTTACACACATATATATCTGTATATGTGTGTGTGTGTGTGTACATACACACACAGACACACATACAGTATATACACAGACACACTCTGATGTATCTCCTATGCTTTTTAATTGACTACACCCCATCCTCCTTATGCTGGCCTATAATTGTCATAAAGATTTGATTTGAACAAAGAAATTAGCTATAGAACATACAGAGGTTTCCAAGCCCTGATAGCTGTTCTTAATATTCTCCAAATAGAGTGGGCCTTATAGACTTGCCTGAGTCTATTTATTATGTTGTTCTCTTATAAATTACTCAAATGGGCAGCTCAATAATTGAGATCATTTCTTTGCTAATTTGTCTTTCCACAAATGCAGGCTGGATGTGCCAGACTCTGGACATTTTGTTGCCAAAGAAGACCTATTATATAATGATCTGAATCCAACCTTGGTCCCTGTCCAGAAGCAATGGAGGGGCTGAGTAAGATGGCCAGATACTGCAGCACTTTATTGGCTTGGAATGTGGATTGTAACACTTCTTCTGGTCTTCAGACCCTGGTCAATATTGGCTAGGACCCAGCTGAAGACATTTCTAATCTCCTCCTTCCTTGTTTCCTTGGCAAAACTTCCAAGTTTACACTGATAATTCCAGATGGTCTGTGTGAAAAAATATTCAAGTTTGTAAGGTTTTTTTTTTACTGAAGCAAGCAAGCAAGCAAGCAAGAAAGCAAAGGATAACTTAAGGTAAAGATTTTCAGCAGTTTTAGGGACAGATTAATTAAGTAAATTATCTTACAAGAAAACCGAGAATGAATATTTTATTTAAGCTAAAATTTTTGCTGAATGACTGGTTCAACCTAAGATCCCGCTGAGCAAGGCAGAAGTGCAGACCAACACACATGAGGGCTCAGCCCAAGTTAGTACACCCTCTAAAACTTAGCCCAGAGTCCTGATTTAAACATTTTATAAGGGTGCCCAACTCCATAATGACTCTAAACATCCTACAATATTAAAAAAGTTTTCTTCTCCTTGAAGGTTTTAAATTGGTCCTTTATTTACGATGCTTTTCCATCATGTGTTTTGAAAGTCCCTTATGTTGGTTGAAAAGCATTTTCTAAAAGCATTCAAGTACCATTTTTAAATGGCAATCTTTTAATGATCTTAAAAAGATAATAAGGATTTTAGTTTTTAATTTACTGAATTTATTTGAAGGCTTGGGAAATTCCTTTCCATTAACCTGTTGTATTTTGTGTAATTATGGAAGATTTTCAGAAGTTCTTTGGGACTTGGTGTTCAATTCATGTCAGATATTGTTCTATTCTCGAGAAACAATTCAGACTTCACCAGAATGATAGAAGAGAAGAGACCTTAGAAGTCATTAAGTTAACCTTTGCTCATTGCAGGATCCACTATCGCATTTTTTA
>JANHZU010004440.1:51123-65707 GCA_032468055.1 Acrochordus granulatus
TTTGGACCCAAATAATAACACTTAAATGCCATTTTTATAGAGAATTAAAGGCAGAAGTCGGTCACTATCTTTACTAGGTCCAGCTGAAATCACCATGGGAGTCCATAGGAGCATTTCCTTCCTGACAAAGTAGCATTGTGTGCTACTGCACCACAAGTCCAGCCCCTTCAGTAAAGGTATGTGATATCACGATACATGTGTAAAAGGGATGGGATCTGCATTGGGAGAATGGAATGGTGCATTTGTAATTCTGACCCTTGCCTCTTCACAAGGGATGGGAAAGAACAACAGCACCAAATGAAATCAGTTCTTGTGTTTTGCATATTCAATAAATTAGTAGATACTCCAGGTTTCAAATGACATTTATCAGAGATGCAACTGATACAGATGTATAACTGATATACTTGCCACTGTACTTTTAATCTGATCCAGTAGCTTTATACCCCTTGGTGCTGCTGCTTGGATAAATTAATGGGCGTATTTGGTTTTATTTCATTAATTTTACTGAGTTGAATTTGGACTTTGTTATTCTTTGTTCATACTGATTGAAATCGAAAGGACATAAATGTCTGGTTCTGATGCAGCTCTAAACTTAACTGAATCTGGCTTTAAAGAAACTCTCTTTTGAATCAACCTCAGCTCCTGGTAACTTCACAGATATGTCTGTTGTTTTTCTAGCAACAATAGAGAAGTGTTCACTATTGCCTTCTTTTGGGATCTTTCTTCAGCTTCTTACTCTGGACTACAACTAAGAATTTTCTGATGGTGTCCCACTCAAATACTAACCAGATCACATTTGGCTTAACTTTCTGATATCTGCCATAATGCTTATGGTTTTAGTAGGTTATTTTAATTGTTGATTGGAAGCCATACAAAACTTGATATAAGATGAACAACTATATAAAAGTTTAAATGAATAAAAGCCAGCAAGTAACCAAATGAAGAACTAAAAATAATCTTTGAGAACCAATCCAACTAATCACCATTTTGTTGCTGTTCTGACCATATTTATCTTTCTTCAGGTCCTGCTGCTAGCCAGCAGATGCTAGGAGATGTCAAAAGAGGACACTACTGGCCAGTGACCAATAACCTATTTGTGACTTCTGAGCATTTGGTATATTCTCTTTTATTGGAAGATACCTTGTTTACTCTAAACTTTGCTGCCCACAGAGGTGATAGTACAGTGAATTAAGACACAACTATCAGTTAGTTTAATTTCTGCAATATGAATGGTAACTGCAGATATTATTTTAACTTTCAACTTTAGTCATATGAGATAAGATAAGAATGGTGCCCCTTCGACACCAATCATCCATGTGTGGAAATCAACTTATGCTGCAAAGTAATGAAGGTAACACACTTTCTACATACCTGAAAATCCAAGACAATTTTAATCATAAAACTTGCCTGAGTGTCACTTTCCTTTTAAATCTCACAGCTTAAGCATCTGCTGCCCAAGATGACAATTTTACTTTGCCTAATGATAGGATTGGTCTTGTTTTTGGGGTCTTTGGTTGCATGTTTCTGTAATTCATTCCGCCATGCTCATACAGAGTAGACCATGAAAAATATAGTACCAGGATTCCATAGTTCTCTATGGTTTAATTAGTTGACTGATGTAGCTGCAGATTGATGAGAAAAGATTCCAGAGACCTAACACAATGCTGAAAACACCAAGAAGGAGGAAAATATGCTAGATTTCTGCTTCCCTTGAGTAAAGAGTTTCTTGACAAAAACTTTTTTTGGCAGATGCCATCCAGCACACTGATTAATGATGCACATTGCTCATAGGAAATGAAGTGTGGGCTAGGATTAGAAATTCTTAAATTTTGGGCTGTAAATAACCTAAGCTTCAAGCATAAATCTTTGTTTTGCTTGGTATGTGATTATTTTGACATTATATATATAGTAGCCCTTGCCCACAATGCATAAGTAGGACCGAAAAACCTATAGCATTTGTGCTTATTATAAAGATCTGTAACTATAACCTTGTCTTTTCTATCTGAACTATAACAGACTAGGACATGTAGGGAATGTGATGGTTTAAGACAATGAAGACAGCACATGAGTTTTAAACCAATACTGAAAAATGGAATGAAACCACTCAGAAAACATGACCCAATAAAAAAGCAGTGATGTAAGACTCTATATTAAAAAGAATCAATTTAGTTTTAAAAATAAAACATCAAGAGTAAAAAATAAATAATTTAAAAATAAATTCAAAAGTTTGGTATTGCTATAATCTGAGACTTTTTAAGAAATTCTACTATACTCTGAAACTTTTTAAAAAAGCCTTCTCTGTCAATTACTGTATAACTGCAGAGGGAGGTTTATAAAACAGTTTCACCACAGTATCGTATTGGTGTCTAGACTTTATTAGATACTCTCTGGGACAATTTAGCTTTATTCAGCTCTTTGTTCCCGCTATATATAGACAAAAATTTAAAATTACTTTTAGAGAATATTAGTCATTTTATTTTTATCCTTATTTACTGTGTTGCACCCTGCCTCAGTTATTTTATTGATTCTTGCTAATGTATTTCTTTTTTGGACTTGTGCCCTGCTTAGTTTAGCAGGACCACCTCTGATCAGCCAGCAATGGCTAACAGCACTTTTAAAGGCAAGTAGGATCTAAATATAATAAATCATTACTGAAACTGCTATAAATACCTTTTCAAGTAATTTTGTCAGTTGAAAGCCAGGCCATCTGTAGGACTGAAGTAGGATAATTTGAACCTGGTCATTTGTGCTTTGAGTGAGAACTCTGGATTGATTTGTTCAAGAATCCATTCAAGGACTCTTCTGCAACATCATATCTCCAAATGTCAATATTCTTCCTATCCTGTTCCATTAAACCACAGTGTTCACTTCCGTAATGTCACAGGGAAAATCATCATATGGTTCTGATCTTTGTAGGCACAGATACATCCAGATATTTAAATATATTCTTCACTGCCTACACTGTTACCATATCAGGTGTGGCATATTTCTTGACTGCTGTTTCCTTTACTGTTGATATTGACTGAAAAGGAAGAAGCTATCTACCATTTTTTTTTACCTTCATTCTCAGTTCTAAAACTGGCAGCTGTACCTGTTCTCATCATTTATTTCCTGTGCTTCTTGACTTTCATTATTATGGCTTGCAGATCATTTGCATTTTCTGTTGTCATAGTATCATCAGCCTAGCTCAGATAATTGATGTTTTTTGCTCCAGTTTTAAAACCACACTAACCATCTTCCAATCTAGCTTCCCTCACTATATATTCAGCATATAAGGTGAATACAAAAGACCAGTGTATACAGCCTTATCTCATTTCTTTGCCAATCTGGGGCCAGTTGGTTTCATCAAGATCCATCTAGGTTGTGGCTTCCTAACCTGTGTAGAGATTGCTCATAAGGACTATGGAATGTTCTGGATTCCCATTTTCCTAAGGACATTCCACAGCTTAATATAGTCAAACAACGGACTTTTTATAACAATGAAGACATATTGATTTCTTCCATGTTCCTTGGCTTGTTTCATTATTCACTATGCATCAGCAATAATGTTATTTGTTTCACACCCTTTTCTAAAATGAGCTTGAACATCTGCCATTTCCCTTTCCATCCAATCTGTATTGGATGTTAACATTTGAAATTAAAGTAATTGTATAAGCTATTCCTTTCTTGGATACTGATATTGTATGTAGACTGATATCTTCCAATTTTTGCCACTATGTTTTTCTGTAGAGATGCTGGCCTAGTTTGGTTAGAACCTAGTGATTTTAATGATTTTGCTTTCTGAGGCTGGAATCTTCTTCACAGTTCAGAGATCTTTCAAAAGAATTTCCTTGTGTTTCCATGTCTGTTTCCATCTTCAATGTCTTTAGAGATGTTATTGTAATTTTTTTAATTTCTTCTAACAACCTTCTGATTTTTGTTGTTGCTAAATTGTTTCCTCAGTGCTTTCTTTTTCTTGGCTTTGACTTCTCTTCTTGGCAATTTTCACTGTTTGTCCTGACATCCAGTTTGCTTTTTTATATTTATTGGTCTGTGGTAGTCTGTTTTAACATTCTTCCTTAACTGTTTTCATTCTATACTTTCTCTGTTTCTGTCAGTGAGGTTCAGGACTCATTATTTCCTGATGTTCTCCTTCAAAATAGTGAACACATGCTCAATATCATATTGGAGAAATTGGTTGGCTCCCTGGAACACTCATCCCTGGTACAATGAGGCTGTGCAGCAGGACTTGTTGTTCATAGTTGAGTGTGGAACATAAGACTGAGAAGTCAAAAAATATCCCAGAAGAAAGAAGTGGCAAACCATTTTCTTATTTTGCCCAGAAGACTGCATAGCTATGGCCATATCATTAATCAGAAGTTGAAACTGACTCAAAGGAAATATGAGAATCTGAATTGATTGTTTGACACAAGGTTGCAACCAGAGTCTTCCTCGAAGAGGCATATTACACTCTTTCTAAATTGCATCCAGCTATCCTCTTCCATTCTTTCCTACTGATATGAAGGATATGGAGACTAGATGAATTGTTGAAAAAGTAGGTGGTGGTATTTCTTCAACATTTCTTCATGGGCCAAGGTCAAGAGCCTGCCATTTCCAACAAGTCTAAGTACTGCTCAGCCACATTATTTTTTTTTAATACTTCTTTAAAAAAACCAAAGCACTTGTGGGAATCTGTCGCTGAAAGAGCAATACAGTATGTGATATGTATGTTTGTGCATGTAAGGCTCAAAGGATCAGGCGTAGTCGATGCAATTCTAGTTAACAGTTTTATTAAAGCTACAATGTCATAAGAATTTCTCAAACTGTCCGTCAAGCACTTGCACTCCCCATATAAAGATAACAATCTTCATGAGAAGTTAGACTTTTGGTGTTTGTCATGGTTGATTCCCTCTCTTAACGCCTGGTGCTGCCCTTCCTTCTCCTATAGTGCATGCATGTGCACTTACTGTCTGGGACAAGGCAACTTTTTTTAATTTTAATGAGTTTATTTTATTTTTATTTTCATTTTTAAATGTTTTTAATGTATTGTTTTTAGTATTGTTAGCCGCTGAGAGTCTCCGGATTAAATAAATAAATAATAATAACTTTTCTCTTATTTCAAAATTTCAGTCTTGGCTCTGTAGAATGCAGAGACGAGTTCACATTTCATCTGCAGATGAAATGAAAAAGCAGAGAAATGAATTAAAAAGGTGTTTTCTGAATGGAATGTACATGTTTCAAATCAACTTTTAGATAAAGATTTTTTTAAAAAAAGATTGAAAACAAATTGCTTTTCAGCAGGCTGGATTATATCTATGCCTTATGCAGGATTCTGCTAACAATCAGGATACCATCAGTTTTCACGTTTTGGCCAGCATGCCACAAACATGGTCAAAACTCAGTTAACTTCAATAACTTAAGTTTTCTCTAATCTTGAGAGTATCTAGAAAGGTTCCTCTATTTGCTTGTTGCCAGCATCTCACCAACTTGGAGATATATGTGATGTAACTCAGGTTGTGTGAATCCATAAGTGGAAACCAGGATACTTTGTACAGGTAGAAAAATATGGAGAGTAGTTTTCCTGCAAACTAGTGAGTAGTGAGTAGTTTTCCAGCAAATTAGATTGAACTGTATTCATTTTTCATTTTCTTGCCTCTTGTTTTTAATTTTTTTGGCTTATTAATTTGCATAAGTTGTATAATTTTGCATAAGTTGTGTAACCTGAAAGGTAGTAGTGTTTGGACACATGTAACTACAATTTAAATCCAAAAATGAGTAATAAATTAAACAAATTAACTGAATCAAATGTACTCTTTTTTCTGCTGTTATCAGTAAATTATCCATTGATGAAAAACATGTTGGTCAACTTCCTATTAAAAGTGATTTCACAATAATAGTAAAGAAAAATACAAACATTATGCATTCAGTATATTATACAAAGGTATGAAATAATAAAAAATAAATAATCATTAATGAGAAAACAAAAAGAATTTGGTACATTAGCAAGTTTTAAGATTAACAAACAAGATAAAGATGTTAACATGAAAAAAGAGGATCAAACAGAATTGATGAATAAAATGGGTTTTAAGATTGAGAAACAAGTAAAGTAATTGGGTATCACCAGATACAAGTTGAAAGTTATTTTGAAATAATGTTAAGATATAGAATGAAGTTAAAAAAGGCATGTTAAGAAGGGAGAAACTACAACTGTCATTGATGGGGAGAATTTCTGTGATAAAGGATGTCTTGCCGAGATTAATTTTTTTGTTTCAGACAAAACCTGTTTTGTCAAATAATATGCTATTTAAATAATGACAAAAGGTGGCATTTAAATTTGTGTAACAAGGGTAAAACACATTAAAACACATTATTACCCACATTAAAACACATTATTACCCTTATAGGGTATTAGACACAAAGGTTCAGGCTTAGTTGGTGCAATTCTAGCTAACAGATTTACTAATGCTACAAGATCACTCTCCAACTGTTCACTGAATACCTGGATTCCCCAGAAGACTAGCCATCTGCAAGAAGGGTTGGATCTTTGGCATTTGTGCACGTGTAGCAGCTCAAGGCTGATTCCTCTCTTATCCCTGGTGCTGCCCTTCCTCCTCTTACAAAGGATGTTACTCTCACAAAAGATGCAAAGAAAAGAGAAGGACTGGCCTATTTGATTTAAAATTATATTTTACAGTTTACTATTTGTTTTGGATGAAAGTGGGTACTGCTGAAAAACAAATGATTTTTAGAATTAGAAGAACATAACTTGAGATTTGGGTGGCATGGATATTTGTGGTACAATAAAGTCAAAGTTAATATGGTTTTAAAAATCATTATGTTAAATGTGCCATATTCAGAACAGGGATAGATCACAAACCAGGTTGTTTCCAAAAACACCTTTGTGTATCTCAGTTCAAGAAGCATTGTATAGACAAGATATAATAGGCAAATACAAATGGATAACTTATTGTGAGATACTTGGATTTTGTCAAGAAGAATGTAAAATAAAATCAAGAGAACCATTAGTGGCAGAGAGATATAATTGCCAATGGTTTTCTTATTTACAGCTATTGGAAAAATTTAATATAGAAATAAAACTGAATGGTTTTGAACATTGTAAATCTGAATTTGAAACAGAATTGTGCATAAATGATGAACATGCTAAAATGTATAAGCTTTTATTGAAATCTGAAACAGAAGAACAAATGAAAGAGTACTAACTATTTTGATGAATATACTGATCAACAATGGAAATATGTGGTTGAAAAAATTGAAATTTATAGTATGCTATAATCTTAAAGAGAACTTATAAAATGATGTACTATTGGTAATTGACATCAGAGACATTGTCGAGAATGTCTGAAGACACTTCAAATTTATGTTGGAAATGTGAACAACAAGAAGGGTCATTTTATCATCTTTGGTGGATATGTAAAAGTCAGAAATTCTGGATTCAAATGATTCAGAGGATTTTACAGATAAATATGCAATTTAGACCAGAAGTTTTTTTATATGATAACTGAAATGAAGTTATTGTATGCACAAAGATGGAAATACCTACAGTGGAGCAATGGCTGATGAAGATGGCAGAACTTGCTGAGATACAGTACTTTGGAAAAATCTTAGACCACCATTAGATTTGTTGTTTTAGTAATGATATAATGACCATATATAATTATATCTCAGTCTCTTTATTAGAATACAATCAGAAAATGCAGGAAATTTGAATGCAGTATTCAAAAACTGGAAAAAGCAGCAAAAACAAGTTCTGTAGGCTAAAGTGGCAAGTATCTAGCACTAACTATTTAATACTGATTTTTGCCTGAAGAGGCCATTTTGTTCTGAAAAATTGTGCTTGTTTAAGTTTTGTGTACGTATTTTCTGGATTTTTTGTTTGAATCTTAATATAGAGACTGAAAAATAATTATGGATGCTCATAAATGCTAAAACAAAGAAGGTGGTGGCCTAAAACTTATGCACAGTATTGTACCTAAATTGACTTGTTTGATCAGAGAAAGGACAGTATTGATGTTTATTGGAAGCACTTCATGGACTTTTTGTCTGGAACAGAAAAAAAATGAATTTACGGTTTTGATGATTAGACAGGATAGATTATAAAAAAAATAAAGCCATGTTGTAAACACTGTTAAGAGGTAAATGTATAACTATACTTAGAATGGCTATAAAGAGCAAAAGCCACTTTGTATCTTTTTTCTTTCTTTTCTGTTTCTATTTTTCTTTTACTTTTCTTTCTTTCTTGCACTTTTTTTCTTTAATTTCTTTATTTTGTCTTCCTTACTCTAGATCAATTTGTATAAATATTTACCTTGGTATTTAAAACTTTTAATAAAATTGTTAAAAAAATAAAACAACAAATAGTGAGTAAAACAGCAGTTTTAAAAAATCACAATGGCATTAACTCATGATTAAAAAAGAACAAGTGGAGAATAAAAGCATCTTTGCCTGCCCATAGACCTATTTTATTTGGAGAAGCCATTCCAAGATTGTGAAAGTAAATACAACTGAGAAGTTTAAATCCTGGGTAGCTATTTACTGTACTTCTGTTATATGAAATGTTTATCTTGGGATGATGTTGGAATGAAAGGATAGTAATATCTACATCAGGCTCAGGTCCATACCCATATTCAAAAGAGGCATAGAGGAAATTTGCACAAATTGTTATATTGTCCTTTGTATGATTGTGATGGGCTTTTATAATTCCTCTTGCAACAAGTTACATTGGTTGGTCTGTACAATAATACATGATAAGAGACACACGCTTTTCTTGATTTAGTTTATTGGCTCATGAGAAATCTCTAGGAAAGGTGCCAAATTTTGTCCAGCTGTGATAGCTTTTAGACGATGCCAGGTATGAATTGGATCTAAGACTGGAAGAGCCAATGATTAACTTTAGCTTGAAAAGTTTGTTAGTATTTCATACAGTTATTACACATTTGTCCTTTTAAAAATCAAGTTAATTCTTTATTAATTTATTTATTTTGCTAGATTGGGTTGAATCTACTGATAGAAGAGAATATTATAGGTCAGGGTTGAATTGTGGTGTCCTAGGTGCTCTATGAGCTTGATTGTTTAGTCTGCTGTTTTTTGATCTTTGACTTTCAGATTTGACCATATTATTATTATTAATAATACAATAAATATACCTCTGTAATTGTTCAGACTTTCTGAATATGATTTAAGGATACAGAGAGGAATGCTAGAAATAATCCAACAAGGAGAATGTACTTTGTTCAGCTTGTGTCATAGGATAGTTAATAAGCAGCCCCTAATGATTAGAAGATGCTCACTTTAAATGAATTCAGAGTCTAGATTATACCCTTGTTGAGCAAGGGTATAATCTAGAGCAAAGATATCCATGTCAGGGTGAAAAAATGCAAGATAATAGCCATGACCATATGACTGAAGGCCCGTTCCTTTTTTAATGGCCCGTTCCTTTTTTAAAGGACGTGGGTTCTTTGATCTTGCAGCTGATCCCACCATCTTGATTTTTTGATTCCCTCATTGCAGATATGCCTGTTCAAGAGACTGTGCTTTGGGAAGAATATTGCTGCTTTATAAATGAACTTTATTTATCTGTCTGGACATGAGTTGCTGTCATGCTGTCCATTTTTGAAAATTACCCAATATTCTAAACATCTCTTACTTCTTCTGGTTTCAAGGAACTGGAGAAGTTCTTCCTGCTTTGCAAAGAGGGGCCTATCTTACAGGGGAAAGGGCCTAAACACTGTAAAGCTTTTACAGAACTAGCGAAAGTCTTGAGCATATCTGATTTTCCGGTTACAACTCTGCATTAATTACAGCACTCGTTGGTTGGTTTGAATAGTTTGAAAAAACACCCCAACTCACCCCCCGCTCCTTTCTTCTTTAGGGGCTGACAGATGGTTCCAGTCAGGACCTGCTGTTGTGTTCTGCACTAGAGCATTACCTTTCTTGAATTCATGAGCAGGTATCAATCAAGGCTCAAATGACGGGCAGTGCAGTGAATCAATAAAATCTGTACATTCAGCTGCAGGGTTGGCTAGTCATTCTTCTCGTGTCACTGCCTGGTTAAACAGTCATACCCGTGCTAAAAGCTCTGCGAGACATAATAGATTCATGTGGCGCCGGTCTATTATTTGGCATTTACCCTGGAAAAGCAAAAGAGGTTACTGTTTCACTAAAACAAACCAGATACCCGAGCATTGTGCACAGAAATGTATTCACCCATTTCAATCTGCCTCATGAGAGGAAGAGGTTCCTTTCTCGGCCTCCTGTGGAGCAACGAGCAGGCATTCTGATATATTCATTGCAAGCCCTTCTTGGCGGAGGCATCCCATTAGGGCCCTTCTCCTGATTGGTGATAAGCCATTTAGTCCGATGGCTTTGTTTCTGAACCACTACAAAAGCAGAGCAATTCATATGTCTGAATAGTGGAAGAAGCGCTAGACTCAGTGACTTGTTTAGTTACAGAAGTTCCTGGGGAAAAAACATTTCCAAAAAAAAAAAAGTAAATGGTGATAAGAAATCTAGATTCGAAGTTAGCAGAAATATACATTACAAGTCATAGGGAGGTTTTGTTTTCATAAGTCATTTTATGAGTTCTACGTATAATGCACTGTATGATAAACTAATCCGGTGAATTCTCACAGCATACAAAGCCACAATTATAACTGTGATTGTAGGAGTGTTACAAGGTATGTTAAAAAGTCAAGATGGCAGCCATGATGGTGTGATTGAAGCTCTTCTTCCTGGTTAATACTAACTGAGGTGAGTGTAAATGCAGCTGCTGGTTTTTGGTTTAGTGTGTTGCACAGATATAAACTTTTAGTTTTTAATCTAGTGGCCACATCTTAGGATCATAATTTCAGTCTCTTGAACTATTCTGGAGAAAGTTTTTTTTTGGTGACTATTCCCATTCACTTATTCTACATACAATTAGCTAGCGAACATCACATACGTTTATTTGTGAGATGAAAAAAAGGTTGGCCTTAAATGGAGTTGAATTTACCAATGTTTGTAGTTGCAACTGGCCCCTGATTTTCCTCACCCAACAATTCTTGGGGACCAATGATGGTTCAGACACAGAATCCCAGGACCCTAATCAATGAAGAAATTCTTTAGCTGTTGCCTAATGCACCCATAGAAGTTAGAGATGTGGTAATTTTTCAACAGATTGAAAAGCAAGATTAGTAGAGCCAGCATTCCCATTGGTATGCAGAGTAATTTCCTTTTGCTTGTCTTTATAAATCTCCTCCACTATGATTCTCCCTAGATCTGTGGTGTTTAGACCTAGAAGAATTTGCAGATGGCACGGTCTCGATTGTGGTAGTTATATGAGAGTTGTTAAATATCAAGGACACACTGAAGAAGTACATGCACCATGTATTTCCCAAGGCTTCCTGGGATAAAATGTCTCCCTTCAGCATTCTAAAAAAATCTAGTTTTCCTTCACTAAAGTCTTTGAAAAGCCAGCTACAAATGGACCTTTGGAATCCTAATGTGATGCTTATTCAGTCTTCCACCAAATGTTCATGCTACTTGGAAAACATTATTTTGCCCAAATGAACAATGTTGAAAAAGTGCACATGCACCCAGACACATACTACATTGCAACATAGATTCCATGTCTGAATTTAGCCACTAATAAATATTGATTGCGACTTTTAATTTTATTATGAGTTGTTAACCTAAAATCTCAGTTAAGATGCTTTATGATTTGAAGCAGCATCCAAGATTTACACTCAATGGGTTCCGCTTAGTAATGTGGTATTGCTCTGCTGGCTGGGAAGATCTAGAAAAGTTATAATGAAGCACTCTGATTAATTTTCCAGCCCCTTTCATATTTATTCTTCTCCTAGGTGATATTCTATTGATACTCTTATTGAATCAGCTGCCAAAGGCAAACTTATCTATGAAGCATTCTCAAATAATTCTCCTTGCTGTTGGGTCAGGGGAAATCCTTATGAGGTAGCAAAGACATTCTGCAAAACAAAGGAGATGCTATAGCCCCCCCCAACCACAACCCCCAGCCTTGCCTTTTCGAAGGCAAACTTCAGCAGATGTAGACAAGATTTTAATAGCTACATAAAGAGAAATGCATGACAACCTCATTAGAGGGACTATAATAGGCTGTCAGAATATATTTGAGAAGACAATATATGTGTCTAGTTAGTTTCTTCATTGCTAACTCTGGCACTTGCCCAATTTTCCCTGATCCTTCATCTACTATTGGCTGGTTTTCCAAGAATGTTTCTCCACCCCATGGATCCACTCTTCCTTTCAACTGCTTCACAATTGCTGACATCACTCTTTAAACACAGAAGAATCAGAGCTGGTCAGTGACAGTAATAAAAAAGCAGTTAGAGGCCCACCCCACCACTAGCGATGATACGGTACATTATGAGAGCTTTTTCCTCCTTTCATTGGTGATCATGAGGAACATTTTTGTCTATCCCAACATCTGCAGGAGGTCAAGGCTTGGGGGGACTTGGGGATTTTAAACCATCTGCCACAAGAAAGCCAAGGAAAGGAAGGGCCTAAACGATGATCTAAAGAGCCATTTAGCCTTATTTATCACCCAAATAACAAACCCATTGTTATTAATGGCTCCCAGCTATTGTCTTTTCATGTACAACTAAAAGGTCTTTGGACATTATTAAAATAGTTTTATAAATGGTGCTACAGCTTGAGGCCTCTGTAGGACTGAAGGGCCTTTCTTTTCAACTGAGGTCTACATCTACATCCTGCTGAAAAAAAAATTCAATATTCTTCTAAACAACCAGAGATTGAAAAGGTCACAAGCACAACTAATGAGCATCTGGGTTTGTTTCAGAGGAATTGCAGCTTGGTGAATTAGGCTGAATATGCATAGGGAGAAGCGAGGAATGTACTTCATGCAGTTGCTTAATACTGACTTATTTTGACAATTCTTGTGCTCTGCTGTCCAGCAAGCCACCATTCCTATCCAGACCAAGAAACTTCTAGACTAAGAGGCTGCTGAATTGAGCAGTTGTATTTGGAGGCTATAAAGAAATCACAGGGTGGGACGGTCTGTATATTAGAAAAATGCAGACAAAAATGAATGCATATGGAGAATGCCCATGAAAATGGATATGGATTTTCTTAGATTTTTTTTCCTGAAAAAGCAAACTGATGTAGAAACAGAAAGCAATCAAGTTTAGGTTGGAAAAAAATGAGTAACTGAACACAATTGAAGTTGACAAGTTTTTTTTCTGACTTCCAAAGCAAAATACTTTAACTTTGCTTTATAAAAAGAGCAATGTCTCTTTGTTATTCAGTTTTAAAGGCAGTTACTTTTGTTATTGAAGAAAATAGGCAGGGGGAAAAAAGATGCAAGAGAGGCAAGTGCGCCTCCAGAGGTTTTTTGTATGGACTGCAGTCATAATTTCCATATTCCACCATGTTATGAGAATTGAACACTATTATAGAGGAATTAATCAAATCTAGAAGTTTTACAGGGAGACTGAAATTATTTTTTTCAGATTTACCCAATGTTTACACTGTACAGTAGTACAGGTAGTCCTCAACTTATGACCATTTGTTTAATCATTATTTGAAGTTACAACGGCACTGAAAAAAGTGACTTACAAGCAAAGTCAATGGGGGAGCTGATTCAATTAATGGTCACAGCAAAAAAAGTTGGAAAATTGGTCATGAGTCACTTAACACTTAATGGCAGAACAAATGAATGTGTGTGTGTATATGTGTTAAGATGATTGTGGTCTTTGTATTCTGTATTACAGACTTATGCACTTCTATAGAAACCAGGCCACTGATTCCACGGAAATCAATGGAAGTGATATGGATTTTTGTTTGAGGGGAAATCCCCTTGAAGAAAATATGATTTATATCTCAATAAGCATACAGTTTCAGTGATTAAAAAAGCTCATGTACATCATTCTTATACAATGCTCTTGTATAAGATTCCAGCCTTGGACCCATCTCAAAATATTAGATTTGGTTCCTAGATGTACTAAAATTTCCATCTTCAGGTCTTGCTTTGGTCTCCACTTCTTGACTCGTATGTTTGGCTAAACTTGAATTTTAGGATTGATGTATGAGCCAATCCAATTCAGGGCTGTACCACAGAAAGAAATGCAGGTGGTGATGTCTATGTGAAGCACAAACAGAGCATGTATACTTAGCTACAGCTTCTCTTGGTGTCTAAGGTGCTCAGATCCCACAAATATCTGCAGAATACCTTCCCACAAGAAACAGTGTCAGTGACTAACTTGGATGGCTCTAAAAAAGACAGACCTGAAACCCAATGTTAAATATGAAGTAAGAGGAAGCATGTCTCCATATAATACAGGGAAAGAAAAAATAGTTGGAAGTAGTTACTTATCATTTCCCCCTTTTAAATATTCTAGAACATCTGATTGGTCACTATGAGGTTCAAAATGTTGAACTGAGGTGGACTTTTCCCTGATCCAGCAGAACATTTTTATGTTCTAATTAAAGAGGATTAGAAGAAAGACCTATCAAGGCTCAAAATTAACTTTGAGATTCTAGACCAGGGGTCGGGAACCTTTTTGGCTGAGAGAGCCATAAACACCACATATTTTTAAATGTAATTCCGTGAGAG